>PVKM010020772.1:0-23124 GCA_004027735.1 Carollia perspicillata
AACCAACCATGTTTGTACAAAGGACTTAAAGCTTCTGTCTTTAACACTCTTTGAAAGCAGGGGCAATAAATGGAGATGACTCTATGATGGGAAAGATTAAATATGAGAGAACTCTTGAGCTAAACTTGAAGGATTCACCTAACTATGTTAGAACCAGCCACTACTCACCAAACACTTACTGTGTACGAGGCACTGGGCCAAGAGCTTGACATACATATATTTCCTCATTTGGCACTCACCACAATCCTGGGTGACGGGATGTAGTTTTTCTAGTTTGCAAGATGAGACACCATATCCCAAAAAGTAACTCTTCCCAAATCTGGGCAATTCTTACACCAAAGCCATTCCTGCTCACCAAAACACCATGATCCCCTCTATAATTGATGGATTGGGGAAGGAAAGGCATTTCTTAAAAGTAACTCAGTGGTCTGAGTCATAAAAGTATATCAGCTTAAGATTTTGCATGCCAAAAAGAAAAGTCAGGCAAGTGTTTTCAAGAGACATTTAAATTAGTTCTACAGTTGCCAATGTTATATATAGCATGGTGGGGTGGTGAGACAGTCTGGCTGGTGTTGGAGCAGGAGAAACTTTCTAAGCTTCAGTTTCCTCACCAGTAAAATGGAGATAATACTATCCCACCCCCGGTTGTGAAAATTCAATGATTTTATAGATAATATAATATTTTATTATATAAATTTATATAATTTTATTTATAAAATTTTATTTTATAAATATTATATATGAAGCATAGCACAGCTCCTGTTAAATAGTAGGCACTAAATGAAAGACAGTTGCTATAACATCACAGTAATTTAGTGATATAGCTAAAAATAAATAAGAGAGATACAATTATAATAAGCAAAATATTCTGACTTCAGATTACAACTTTTTGTTTTCCTTTTTGCTAATAACTATTTCCCATTGATGAGTGTTTTGTTGATGTTTATTTTCTGGAAGCTTATGTTTGTAACTTTGGTTGAAGGGATTCTGAAGTCATTATAGAGTGATGGTTGATTCTGCTTAGAGAATAAAAAGCCAGAACAGCACCAGCAGCAGGTAGAAAGATGTGATTTATTAGCTCTTCCCTGTTGCAAAACCAGCAATGCAGATGCACCAGATAATGACCATGCAGGACACAAAAATGATATTAGAATACCCACCAACTGACATCCAATTATGTATGTATAGTGAATGGCCTTTCTTGTTTAAGAGGAGGGATACTGCTAATGGGTAGCAGTCCAAGTGTCTGAGTATCCTCACTATAGGAAGAAACAGCAGCAGTTGCTGCTGACTGGCTCCCTGTCAGGGTTCAGTGCCAATGGAAGTGTCGTGAACTCCCAGAACTTACTGATACTCTTCAGGAAGCCAGACAGAAAAATTTTTCATGCCTACATCCCAGTACATCAAGGTTCGGTCAATGTTAACTTCTCTGTAGCCATGTATCTTGCATGGGTTTAAGATCCCATTTTCACACCCATTATCTACATGACCTTGGGCAAGTTCTTGCCCTCTCTGAGCCTTAATTTCCTCATCTGCAAGTTGGTTATAATAACAGAAAACCCAGACTTAGTTTAGAAGTAATGTACCTTTGGGAATAACATTGCAATAAGGTTCTACCAACAAATTAATTGACACAATGTCACACAACACTGTGACTTAGACCTAAAAGTTCTTTGGGAACTGAATCAGCTATAAAATTCTTTTTTAATAGATAATTCTCTATCATAATTTTTTTGTTAGTTTAAACTCTCTGCTTCTAATTTAGAGCAGTGTTTTCCCCAAGAGTTAAAGTGCATTTCATGAAATGCTAATCTCATGAGATGCTCCCATACGAGGAACTGGATACCATAAACCTCTTTCAGAGATCCCCAATGCAAATTGGCAAATTAAAGGTTCTGAGCAAATGAAGTCCTGCAGTATAAAAACCTACTTGTATTTAACCAAGTGTTTCCCAGTTATTGGTCTATGGAATCCTTTTGTCCTCTAACTCATTTAATCCCATAAAGCTAGAGTTCCAAGCAATATATTTTGGAACAATGGTTCTCAAACTGACATGTTTATTAGAATCCCTTGGAGACCTTGATAAGACAGATTTCTCAGCCAGGCCCCGAGAGTTTCTAATCCAGTAGATTTGGAGTAAGACCCAAGAATTTGCATTTCTAACTAGTTTCTAGGTGCTGCTAATGTTGCTCATTTAGGGACAATACTCTGAAAACCACTATTTTGATATATGTAGAATTAGACTCATTTTTTACCAACTTTCAGGCTGTTTTGGTAATAACTCTAGGCTATCAAAATCCATATTAGTCAAAGAATGTTAGATCTGAAACAGAACTTCCATTTATTCATTCAGCCAATATTTATTGAGCACCAACTATTTGTGAGACACTGAGGTAGGAACTTTGGAGAGGTGGAGAAACACTGGGAGGATATCTCTCTTTTCACAAATCATGATATAGTTTAGAAAAATGAAAAACAAATAAAGTTGATTACAAATTATGATAAAAATATGAAGGAAAAGCAGGGCATTGATAGGGAGAGATTAATTACCATGAGTATTTACTTTAGCTTGTCTGATAGATTAAATATGGCCACAGAGTCATATAGCTTTTCCCAACAAGAGACAAAGTCAATTTTCCTACCCTTTGAATCTGAGCTGCCCTTGGGACTGCCTTTGCCCAATAGCATATGGCAGAAGTGCTATTATACATGTTCAAGAGTCTAGACATCAAGAAGACTTCACCTTCCATTCTTACCCTCTTGGAAACCTGAAACTACTTTACCATGAAGAATTGGGATGGAAATCATGTGGAGAGGGAGAGACCTGTCCCAGATGAGTTCAGCCCCAGGTCAATCTGCCAGCTGACTGCCACCACAAGAGTGAGTGAGCCCAGGCAAAATGAGAAGAAACATTCAGCCAATTTACAGAATTATGAAAAATGATACATACTTGTTGATTTAAGCCACTGAGTTTTGTGGTGCTTTGATATGAAGCAAAAGCAATAGGAGACCATGCAAAAGCTCTGGGAGAAAGGGTATTTAGGGTAAAAAAACAAGTGGGACCTGGAAAGGCAAAAAGCAGAGTAGGAAGAGAATTCCAGGCCAAGAATGACAGCATCCTGCCCCAGGGTGGGCCACTCTCAGCTTCTCCAATAGCTGAAGGGAGGGCCCAACAGGAAGGGAAAGATTGGAATACATTGCATCATAAATGCTGTGACAAGCCATCCAGAGATCACCTCCCTTCAAGACTCAAACACAGAATCCCTGGGCTTCTGCAGGCAGTGATGACTGACAACACTCAGCCAATCCCTCTCTGGGAATTCACTTTGGCTGAAGAGAGCTGCCTAACCTAAGGTCATGGGCCTTCCTGGGAGGGCAGCTTGCATCCAATAACAGGTCTATATGCTAAATGGGAAGGGTGTTATGGGGCTGGGTATAAAAAGGTGAAGGAATGAAGAAGTACAAATTGGTAGTTACAAACAGTCATGAGGATGTAAAGGACAGCATTGGAAATATAGTCAATTATATTGTAATAACTGTGTATGGTGCCAGGTGGGTACTAGACTTATGGGGAGATCACTTCATTAATTATATAAATGTCTAATCACTATGCTGTACACCAGAAACTAATATAATATTGAGTGTCAATTGTAATTGAAAAATAAATACATAAAATAATAGAAAAAAGTCTACATGTATATCTGGAAAGAGAAG
Organism: Carollia perspicillata; assembly: GCA_004027735.1. NCBI lineage: Eukaryota > Metazoa > Chordata > Mammalia > Chiroptera > Phyllostomidae > Carollia > Carollia perspicillata. The sequence goes on from PVKM010020772.1 coordinate 3,715, forward strand.
CAGATGCTGGTATAATGGCCCAATTCCCTGCCACAATGATTCTAGACAACTCCAGAACTTTCTGCAGGATCAGCTGAGGCCTTTGTTGTGACTACATCATGGCTTAACTTCTCCATATGTTCAGTCCTGCCTTCCTCATTCCCCCTAGAGCACAGGGGAAGGACATTGCTAGGTGGGGCTGGCAGAGGTAAGAAGATAGGGGAGGGAAGCTATGTCAACAGCACAAGTGAAAGAAGATAGCTTGGACTAGCATAGTGGCTTTGGGGATGGAGATAAGCAGACAAATCTGGGGTTACAGGTTAGAGCTTGGAGAATGTGTGGTGCTTTGGAAGATGAGGAAACAAACAAGATGGGATCACTACTAATGTCATGGACAAACTGGTGCCTGAGGCAAAAGGAAAAATCAGTAATACTGGTGCTGTCTTTGTTTAAAATCTTGGTATTTTATTCATCATGGATTTTTTCAATCAATTTTGATTTTTTAAATATTTGTTTTCATTGCTGAGTTTTTCTGGCATATCCTTAACTTCTGTAACAAAGGCCTATATATCACTCAACAAATGTTTGTTGTTTTATTTTTAATTATATTTTATTGATGATGCTATTACAGTTGTCCTGATTTTTTTTCCATTTTGCCCACTTCCACCCAAGCACCCTCTACTCCCTCAGGCAATCCCTCCATCATTGTTCATGTCTGTGGGTCATGCGTATAAGTTCTTTAGATATTCCATTTCCTGTACTGTATTTTACATTCCTGTGGATATTCTGTAACTTCCTATTTGTACTTCTTAGTCCCCTCACCTCTTCATCCATTCCTCCACACCCCTCCCCCATCTGGCAACCAGCAAACTCTCCATATCCATGATTCTGTCTCTGTTCTTCTCATTTGCTTAGTTTGTTTTTTTGGATTCACTTGTTGATAGATATGCATTTTTGCCATTTTATTGTTCATAGTTTTGATCTTCTTCTTTCTCTTAAATAAGTCCAGTTAACATTTCATATAAGACTGGTTCAGTGATGATGAACTCCTTTAGCTTTTTCTTGTATGGGAAGCTCTTTATCTGCCCCTTGATTCTAAATAATATCATTGCTGGGTAGAGCAATGTTGGCTGTAGGTCTCTGCTCTTCATGACTTTGAACATGTTTTGCCAATCCCATCTAGCCTGCAAAATTTCTTTTGAGAAATCAATTGACAGCCTTATGGGAACTTCTTTATAAGTAATTATCTGCTTTTCTTTAAACATTATCTCTTTATCTTTAAACTTTGGCATATTAGTTATGATGTGTCTTACACTGGGCCCCTTTTCATCCATCATAATTGGGACTCTCTGTGCTTCCTGAACTTGCATGTCTATTTCCTTCACCAAATTAGGAAAGTTTTCTTTCACTATTTTGTTCAGATAGATTCCCAATTTCTTGCTCTTTCTATTCTCCTTCTGGTACCTCTGTGATGTGAATGTTGAATCTCTTAAAGTTGTCTCAAAGGCTGCTTATACTATCCTCATTTTTTTTATTCTGTTTTCTTCTTGTTGTTCTGATTAGTTGTTTTTTGCATCCTTATGTTCCAAATCATTGATTTGAATCTCGGCTCCATCCACTCTACTATTATTTCCCTATGAAGTATTCTTTATTTCAATTAGTATGTCCTTCATTTCTGACTGGATCTTTTTTATGCTGCTGAGGTCCTCACTAAGTTCCTTATAACCAGTGCTTTGAACTCGGCATCTGATAGGTTGCTTATCTCCATTTCATTTAGCTATTCTGGAGTTTTTATCTGTTCTTTCATTTGGGCCATGTTTCTTTGTCTCCTCATTTTGGCAGCCTTCCTGTATTTTTTCCTGTGTCTTAGGTAGAGCTACTTTGACTCCATGTCTTGGTAGTGTGGCCTAATATAGTAGGTGTCCTATAGGGCCCAGTGGCACAGCTTCCCTTATGACCCAAGCGAGGTACTCAAGGTGCACCCTTTGTGTGGGCTCAGTACACCCTTCTCTTATAGTTAGCCTTGGCTGCTGTTGGCAGATCAATGGGAGGGATTTACCCAGGCCAGTGAGCTGCAAGGATTGGCTCTCACCACTTACCTCCAACCTCTTCCCTTGGTGGTGAATCAGCTGTGCTAGAACAGGGTGGTGGTACTCCTACATGGTTTGTAGCTGTCCACTGACTGCATTGGCCCTGGGGTTCCTGGGTAGTGCAGACCAAGGTCTGCCCCAACCTGTGTTTTTCCCAGGGCCACCCTGCCTGAGCCACAAAGCAATCTGAGATGGCTGCTACCTGTGCTGGGCTTGGAGATTCTCAGGTGAAGCCAAGCTGTGAATATAGCTTAGTTGCTGCTAGTGCCCAGCCTGGGGCTCACTGAGGCCAGCTGTTCCTCATTTGAGAGGATTTAGGAAGTTCTAAAGCAGGGGTGTCAAACTCATTTTCACCAAAGGCCATATCAGCTTTGCAGTTGCCTTCAAAGGCCCAAATATAATTTTAGGACTGGGTAAATATAACTACTCCTTAACTAGGAGCAAGGAGCTTGGCACTGCTGCCAGGTAGAAACAAGGTGGAGGGCCAGATTTGACCCAAGGGCCTTATGTTGGCCACCTGTGTTGTAAAGCATCAGCCAAGATAAGCCGTTTATATTAAAAAACAGCTTGGGTGGGCTCATAAGTTGGGTGTGGTGGAGTATCAGGATCTCCAAGGTGGGTCAAACAGTGTTAGCCAGGTTGATGGAGCCTCAGTTATGGCACCAGCTTGCCAGCTTCATGGCCCTTTGGGCTGGGGGCCCAGAAAAAGGACAATGGCCTCTCCTCACCTTGATGCCAGACAGCTCATTCTCTCCCAACATGCCACTGGTGACTTCCAAGCTGCCACCCTGGCACCAGAGTTCAGAGGGAGTAAGTTTGAGTAGATGAGTCCATGTGTGGGTTCTTTAAGAGGAACTGCTTGGGACTCCAGAAGTTTCATCCATTGACTCAATCCCTGCTGATTTTTGCAGCCAAAAGTTGTGGGGACTTACCTTCAGGGCACTTGAGCCCTGGGATGGTGGGGGCCTGGTGTGGGTCTGAGATGCCTCACTCTCAAGTTGTCCCTCCCAAATTTTATCTACTACACATGGATGTAGGACCAGTCCATTCCACATCTGCACCCCTCCTACCAGTTTGGATGGATGTGGTTTTTTCAATTCTGTAGTTGTCAGACTTCTACTCAACTTGATTTCTGATGATTCTGAGTGATGTTTCCATATTTTAGTGAAAATTTTGACATGGTTATGTGAAGAGGCAAGCCATGTCTGCCTACACTGCCATCTTGACCTGTTTGTTGTTTTAAGACAGAAAGTATTGGTATAATTTGTTATGCAGCAATAGATAACTAGTGTGCTAGCTATCAGTCCTTTGGAAATTTACTTACTCTCTCAAAGCCTCAGTCTCTTAATTGTGCCTATTTGGACAATACATTTCACATGGTTATTTTGAAAGTTAAATGAAATACTTTAGGAAAGTCCTTAGCATGATAACTGTCACATAGCATTTCAGTGTATCCACAATTATCATCAATAGAATCACAAGTTAAATTCTGACTTTAAAATCTCAGAGTAATATTGGTCACTTTGTTTCCTAAATAAGTTTTCTACTTTTCTCTCTATTTTAATAGTAATCTTTATAAAAGTGTAAATATGGAGGGGGGGCAATGTCTAGTTGCTTAAGAGAAACTTGCAATGCTTACTGTTTCCAATGGAAACAAGGTACCAGGAGGCACTATTCTCATTACTATGAACATTTATTGAGTACTCATGAAATGTTCAGACCTCTAAGCACATCATATACATGTGTCATTTAATCCTCAAGCCACCTACAAAACAACATTCCCCATCCCTCCAAATTATTCCCCATTTTAAAGATCAGTAAACCAAGGGAAGCAGAGACAAGGTAAATCCTTTGCTGAGGGTACAGTCAGAAGGCATTTGCCTCCAGCGAGAGTGCTCTCAAGGGCTCCACAGCTTGTGTACCATTTGCAAGTAAAAGTCTTTCCCCCAATCCCAGCTGTGCCCTTGGTTGGGCAAATCACCTTTCCATTGCCCACAGCAAAAATCGTATCTGAGTGTGCTCACCCAAACTAATACGGGAGTTTCATCCCTTAGGAGTTAGCCATTTCAAGATTTCTCTATTCATAATATGAATTGTAGGCTGGTGCTAAGTCAGCACATTGAGTCTTACCGGTATCCCCACTTCTGCGTGAATAACAGCATGTGCTGACTAAGAGCTTTGGAGATGCTTTAATTCCTTCCCTGTGGCTTTCACCTAAAGAATTGGCTTACTCCGCTGCTGTGGCCTGATATGCCAGCACAACACAGCAGCCTTCTTGGGTTGCAGAACTCTAATTTTCTCAGTACCTTATGGTCTCTTTTGCCCTTGAACTCCAGATATCGACTTTTCACTTTAATGCACATTACCTCAAGAAATCCAAGGCCAAAGAAAAACATTCCACCAAGCCTACCTCTTTAGGAATTACAATTGAGTAGGAAATGGAAGAGATTGTATAAGGGTCATATTTGTTCCCAGGAGTCTGCATGCCTGAGAATCACTGAACAATTCCCTTCACAGGTGGAGGGCTTGGGGAGACTCAACATGCTTGGAATCATCTGAATTTTTTACTTAAAAAATATGATGTTTAACATCCAGAAGGCATAATGTTATATTTTTACTCTTTATAGTTACTAAAATAGGAAGTGTTTTGAGAAAGGGGATCATTGTTATTAGTATAGATTATTTAGTATTTGCTAAACCCATATTAAATTGCTAGGCACCCATCATATATCTTGTGTTCCAATGTTTCAAAAAGTTTAAAATCAGATCCAATTGAAAATGGATGCCCCTCTAGTGAAGGTATAAATATACTAATCTAAGAAAACAAAACCCTTACCTGCATTATAGAAATCCTAGAAAGTGAGAGAAGCTTGTATACTATACTATCTGTATAAAAGGGGGAAAGGAATTCCTTATTCATGTACATTGAGGACAAATTTAGCTTCATCAGTTCATACCACGTTGTCTACAGTGTTTATGAAGTGCTCTTCCCAGAAGGTCTCAGCCAGCTGGAGAATTCTCTGAACTAATATTCATAAAAACTTACACATGAATGAGCTTTTTGAGGTCAACTTATTTAACACTTTCTTAGAGCAGAGCTTCCTCCCTGAAATTCCTGCCAGATGGTTTACAGATGCAGAACTCTAGAAACTATCTCCCTTAGCAAGCTTCCCCTGACCTTGGTCAGAATTCACTGCTACTCCCAACAATACTTTATAAATCACAAATGCTATCACTGTAAATAACACAATAATAATTTCAGCTTCCTGGACACCTACCATGCACAAGGCACTACAGTATCTCATACAATAACCTTGCATAATAGGTATGATCATTCCCATATTTCAGATAGGAAATGGGATAAACTTATTCTCCAATAACTTGTTCAAGGTCATGAAGCTAGAAAGTGCCAGACATGTCAAGCAGGAAGGGTCTCAAGCCTGGACTCCTGCTGTCCTTGCCATGCCACCTCTATCTATTATATGGTAAATCCTGTTGGAATTACTCTACTGATCCATTACCTTTCCATTGATGGTAAACTTCTTGAAAACCAATATGGTGTCCCTTGTCTTCTGATTCCCAGTCTCTACCACTGTGGCCAGCATATAGAGTGTCTCTATAAGCATTACTTGTTGAGTAGGTCATTTCTCTGTACCTCTGCTTCCCCAAAGCCTCAAACCCTGATTCTAGATCACTTCCTTTGTCCCTCTTGTATCACACTGATGGAAGCTAATAATCAGGAAGCAAAATATATTAATGTATTATGTTAATACATAATACATTAAGAGTAAAATCCTTTAATCAAGTGATATTGATGAAAATTTAGACTTGAAAAAGATTCTGTAAGCAGAAAGTTGTGATTGTGTGAACATGCATGTTTAGAACTGTTTTTTATGTTTGACATTAAGTCAATAAAAGCCGATAAATATGAGAATTCAGCCCAGCCAAGTAAGAGACATGATGAAGAAAGAATATTTTTAACATAATCTTGGGAGTACAGGAAAAGGGGGTCATTGACATGGAGTTTTGTGTGCAATTCAAGCTGAGGATGTGGGCTGAGGTTATTGGAAAGATTTGGGGTTGGAAATAAAAGGGGGGAAGATGTGCCCATCAAAAATTTTGGGGTACATCCCATGTGTCTTTGGCATTAACATCTCTGCATGAAGATCCCTTCATGTGACTGACATAACAGAGCTTTCCTGGGTTGCTGACTATTGAGGCCACCTGTTGCACTTCAAATGCTCTCATTAGCCCTTTACTTGTTTCATCACCCATTCCTTAAATGTCTTCCACGTTATGTTCCCTGTCCACACTTTATCAATCTTTCATAGTCCTCTTCTGCTATAAAGCTTTTACCGACTGTACCAGTTCACACTGACCTGGTTCGGGACTGAATTGCGATCCTCCCCTTAATTCATATGTTGACCCTCTAACTTCCAATGTGACTGTATTTGGAGATAGGGCCTTTAAAGATGTAATTAAGGTCAAATGAGATAATAAGGATGGAGTCCTAAATCAATAGAATTTGTGTACTTGAAAGAAGAGGAAGAAACACCAGGAGTGTGGTACACAGAGGAAAGGCCATGGGAGGACACAGAAAGAAGATATCTATCTACAAGCCAAGAATAGAGGCTTTAGGAGAATCAAACCCTGCCAGCACCTTGATCTTGGACTTCCAGACCCCACTACTGTGAAAAAGTTAATTTCTGTTGTTTAAGCCACCTAATCTTATAAATTTTGTTATAGCAACCTGAGCAGGCTAAGGCACTTCCCTGTAAAGTTTTTTGGCCTTCTACCTACTTTGCCTGCCTCTTTAGTAGTTTACATTGTCCTGTTTTCAGTCTTTGTATCAGATTTAAGTCTATTCTATTTAATACTCCCTTCTTTACACATTACTTCATCAATATGTGACTTATCTCCCAAAGCACAGTATCAACTAGGAGAAAATTAGGTTATGCAAGCCTCTTTTATTCTAAAATGTCTAGAAAGAAGGTGAAGACTCTGGACATTCAATAAATCTAAATTACTTAAATAAGCTTCTCCTGCCAGTTGCAAGTTGTATAACTTTGGATAAATTAATTCTCAGTTTTCACATCTGTAAGAGGAAAGATTCTACCTTTTAAATAAAATTTATCTGAGATTTTAGTGAGGATTAAATGAGACAAAACTGAGTGGTACATAGTAAGTGCTCCAATAAAACAGAACTATTATCATTATTATTTTATTCTGATGACGCCACATCTGCAAAAAGGGAAATGATCTCACACAGAAGGCACAAAATCACTGCAGATTCATCTGTCCAGTAGACAAAGAAATATATATATACATATCTTGTCTGTCATTTTTTCTTGTTTTGAGATGAGCCAAACAGAATTTTACTCATTGGAAGAAATAAATAACAGAACCCTGATTCCCTTCTCTCCACTGGCACTGCAGAATGGAATACTGCTGGGCTCATTAACATTTTCTAGTCCTATTAGTTGTTCCATTTCAGTTTGAGTAGCAATTGAGTATGGATTGAGTAGCAATTCGATGCAGCCAAAGAGGTTTACATAACAATATGCTTTATTTACTGAACATACAAAATATGAGAATAAAGAAATATTAAAAGTTGGACTACCAGTTCCCAGATGTGAAGGCCCTGTTTTTTGCTTTATGTTACCTTTTTAAAATTTTTCAATGTTGCAAACATGATTCTGAACAGATTGTAAAGAAGGACAACTTAGTCATTTTAGCATCTTATTAGAAAACTTCTAATTCCCCACATGTAGAAGGGAGTGTGACCTGCCACAGGATTTCAGCCTTTGTGATGATTCACCAGCCCCCCTACAAACACATACTGACACATCAGAAAATTATCCTGTGTTTTTACAATTTGCAAACATTGATAAATCTGCTACAAAAGAATTTGTTGCCATATTCACTCTATAATTTAGACTCTTCACAAAGGATCCCTTCTATGGCTGGCTCAGGACTCTTTCCCATGCTAACAGACTTCCTGCTCCCCCAAAATTCACTTCCCCTCCTTAAGTCAAGAGTTTAATCAATACTAATTGAACTTGACATGAGGAAATTTAAAAATAACTCATAAATTAGCACAGAACCAATCCACGATTTCTCAGAGCCTTCGATTCGGCAGAGCAGTACCTGAAACCTCACAGCCAAGAAGCTTTGTGAGTGGCTTTTACTTTCTTAGCTTTTACAGTACCTCTTGCAGAATGAACATTTGAACTGACCTACTGAGTTGCCAAGAAACTTTTTTGATTTGGTTCTTAGTGAGAAATTTCTAGGGTAAAATTCATCTCACTTTTTAAAAAGACTTCTCATAAAGTCCCTTGCTGGAGACCAACCAGGAAAAAAACTAAAGAAAATCAAATTTCATAGTGCCATTAATCACATAACTGAAAGGAATAGAAATTTTAAAAGGATGAAGACACAGAGAATAGTAATATATCTCAACTCAATATTTGGTTTACATAACTCCTTTTTATCTTTTTTAAAGCATAAAATGGCACATGTTCATTTTATGTATGAATAATAATACAAATGTGTATCAAACAGCAAGTGAAAAATCCTTCACCTTTTCCATGACATCCAATTCTCTAAATACACTTCCCATTAATATTTTAATGTATGGCCTTCTAGGTTCTTCTACCCAGACATATGCAAATTTCTTTATCTTAGTAGATTATACTATGCATACTGTTCTCCACCCTGTTTTTTTTAATCCAACAAAATCGTATGAATTTCTTTCTTTGCCTATTCATATAAGTCAACCTTCTTATTCTCTGCTTATTAATTGCTGAACCACAATTTAACCTCTACTGCCAATAATATTTAGATTGGTTTTAGCTTTTCACCAAAGTAAACAATGGTATAATGTTAGCATGATTGTGCCCTGGCTGGTGTGGCTCAGTGGATTGAGTACTGGCCTAAGAACTGGAAAGTCACCAGTTTGATTCCCAGCCAGGGCACATGCCTGGGGTGCAGACGAGGTCCCCAGTGGGGGTTGTGAGAAAGGCAACAGATTGGTGTATCTCTTGCACATTAATATTTCCCTCTGTTTCTCCCTCCTTTTCTCTCTCTCTCTCTTAAAATCCATAAATAAATAGAAATATTAGCGTGATTGTAATAAAAAGATATTACATACTTATTAATATATTTCTGTAGATTAAATTTTTAATGTGGACTATTGGGCCAAAAGGATACTACTTGATACTTTGATAGATTCTGCCAAATTGCTCTCTAAAGGATTGTGACTGTTTAAACTCTCAGGAACATTATACATTCATACTTATTTCTTTAATCCTTAACCAACTTTGAACACTATAGACAGTTTTCATTTTTCAAAGTTCTTATTTCCACATTTACATTTATAATCTCTTATAAAATAGTAAAATGAGTGGCCTGGCCATTGTTTATAAACTGTGTTACAAAGAAATTTAAAGTTTAGGTTCTTTAGGTTAATTCACTGCAATAAAACTTTTTTAAAAAAAGTATCTTCTTTTCCTAGGACATATTCTTTCCCAATTATTTGAGAATAAGGTAGAATTTTCTCATCTCTATAGCTAGCTGAATTTTCTACCTCAAGTTCCCAAGCTTCAATAACATCAGATTCCTAATGACAAAATGTTATCTCTTTTCTTGTGTGAGGAGCAAGTAATGAAATATCACTTGCCTACCCTTCCTTGACATGCTAGAGCTGATTCGTGCTGGAATAACAGGGAGAATGAAAGAATTCAATTCAGTTCCCTACTTCAACTGATTCCCATCTGTAAGGCTTGGCAGTGGAAGCTCTAAGAGTCTTTCTAGGTCCCAGTGTTTCACTCCAGTGAGCTACTCACCCTACACACTTCAGCACCTGGACAGCTCTCTCAGCACCAACTCTAGGGGGAGATGGTGGTAAGAAGCTCTTGAGCCCTCTAGTGGTAGCTTTAGTTGCTGCACAACTGTCTTTTAATTACTTGGGTAATATACATAAATACAGTATTGTTTTTAAAAGACCCAAGCATCTTAAGAATATAAAGGGTAAATATGAAAGTTTCTGTTACCTTCTCCACTCACCCTCCTCACAAGCGAGCACTGATGATACACAACACCCATATACTTACTTATCAACATCTTTTGTTTTGTGAACTGATTTATTCTAGACCCATTTTGCTTTTATTTTCAGCTAATAAAATTCTTAGGAATTATTAAAAATCCGAGAGCACATATATCCTAATTCCTGGAAAACAGTATGAAAGAGAAGTTGAAAGTGCGTGTGCTAGCAGTAGTTAGGTCATGAATACTAACTCTGCCACTTCCTAATAGTCTGACCTTGGCCAAATCACTTAACCTCTAATAACAGTTTATACCTCAGAGGATTTTTAGGGCAAATAAACGATAAAATATAGATAATAATCAGCAGCTCTCAGCTGATATTATTAATATTAATTACAGAGTAACTGGTACATAAAATTCTATAGTATAGATATATCATAAACTATGTTTAGGCTCCTTTATTGATGGACATTTCTGTTGTTTTCTAGTTTCCCTCTATTGAAAACAATGCTGTAGTGAACACTCTAGTGTATATGTCTTTATGCCTATGTAAAAGTAATTCTTTAAGATCTATTCCCAACAAGTAAGTGAAAAACTTTTCAGTTAATTTCCAAAGTCTCCTGGAGTCCACATCATTGGTTGACTTGCACAGTGCTGCTGGGAGAGAGAGAGAGATTGGAGACTCCTCTCTAGAGATTCATGTCAGTGTAGGGATGAGGGCTATGAGGAAAAACAAAGTGATGAGAAAGCATCCAGTAGACTGGGGGAATAACAGGTAGGACACCCTACTTTAGATGGGGTAATTGGCAAAGACTACCCCACCTAAAGGAAATGACATTAGCAAAAGTGATCTGAAGGAAGTAAAAGGCTAAACATAGTAAATGGTTTGTAGATGTGTGGGTCCAGGAAACAATCTTGGCTTTCTGGTTCTTTCCTCTCCTCTTCCAATGAAAGAAAACACTGTACCCACCCTGTACCCTTCCTATTTACCCATACATGGTCTTTGTCTTGGAATTTTCACTGTCTGCATTAACTTACCATGAACATAATCATTTTGCAGGTGGCACTTAATTCCTTATACTTCATAGTCCCCCCATTTTCTTACCAGAACAAGGTTCAGAGCTGTGCATTTCATGAGCACTTAACATTAACTAGCTGGGGTGTGACTGCTGTTCCAGTTAAATAATCCTTTGAGGGTGCTATGCAAATGATCCTTGGCCATGTGTACTCACTCTATTCAGTGACATGGAAACATGAAAGGTAGGCATTCAGATATATATTCTATGGGTGTCAGTATTCTGAACAAAATGAGTCCTTCACTAGGACTTTGGGCTATAGCCAAAAGAAAAACTATTTCATGCTGGAGCAGTTTATTAGATGTAGGAGTTCGTGCTTTTAGGTACAGGCCTAAAGGTATCCAAAGGTTTATAGAACCTATTTCTCTCCATTGTTTCATTCTAGGTTTCAATTGTACAAATTAGGATGCTTTTGGCTGCAAGTAGGAAAAAACCAAACTTCAACTAGCTTAAAAATAAACTGCATAATCTCATTAAACAAGTCTAGAGGTGGTTGACTCCAGGATGATTTAAAAAGCATTATTAAGACTCCATATTCTAACTTCTGGCCAAGATGGAGGTATAGGTAGACACACTGTGCCTCCTCACATAACTAAAAGGACAGCAGCAAATTTAAAAACAACCAGAACTGACAGAAAATTGAACTGTATGGAAGTCCAACAATCAAGGAGTTAAAGAAGAAACATTCATCCAGACCAGTAGGAGGGGCGGAGACAGAGAACAGGGTAGAGGACTTAGGACAAGGCAGCAGCTGGCAGACTGGGCGAGTCAGTGGCTTGTGGACTGGGCGGTCCCACATTTGCATGCAGATAAGCCAGGAGGAACAATTAGGGAGCAAGATAGACCACATAACACAGGGTTCTGGTACAGGGAAATAAAGCCTCAAAGCTTCTCACTGAAAACTCCTGTGAGGTTGAGGTGGCAGTGGGAAAAACTTCCAGCCTCACAGGAGAGTTTGTTGGAGACACTCACAGGGTTCCAGGATGTACAGAAACCCACCCACCCAGGAATAAGCACCAGAAGGGCCCAATTTGACTGTGGGTAGCCAGGGAAGTTACTGAAAACCAGCAGAGAGCTGAGCCAGTGGCACTGTTCCCTCTCAGGCTCCTCCCCAACATACAGCATCACAAGGCAACTGTGTGGGTTGCTCCACCCTCATGAACACCTAAGGCTCCTCCCCTTACTACATAACAGGCACACTGAGACAAAAAAAAAAAGGCTCAAATGAAAGAACAGGCCAAAGCTCCAGAAAAAATACAACTAAGCAACGAAGAAATAGCCAACCTATCAGAGGCACAGTTCAAAACACTGGTTATCAAGATGCTCCAGGAATTCACTGGGTACTTTAATAGCATAAAAAAGATCTAGGCAGCAATAAAGGTTGCATTATGTGAAGTAAAGAAAAATCTACAAGTAACCAACAGTGACAGGAAGGAAACCAGGACTCAAATCAATGGTTTGGAGAAAAAGAAAGAAAGAGACATTCACCCAGAGCAGAAAAAAGAAAGAAGAATTCAAAAAAATGAGGAGAGGCTTAGGAACCTCCAGGACATCTTTAAATGTTCCCACATCTGAATCATAAGAGTGCCAGAAGGAGAAGGAGAAGAAGAAGAGCAAGAAATTGAAAACTTATTTGAAAAAGTAATGAAGGAGAACTTCCCCAATCTGGCAAAGGAAATGGAATTCCAGGAAGTCCAGGAAGGCTCAGAGAGTCCCAAAGAAGTTGGACCCAAGGAAGAACACACCAAGGCACATCATAATTACATTACCCAACATTAAAGATAAGGAGAGAATCTTAAAAGCAGCAAGAGAAAAGGAGACAGTTACCTACAAAGGAGTGCCCATAAGACTGTCAGTGGAATTCTCAAAAGAAACTTTCCAGGCAAGAAAGGGCTGGAAAGAAGTATTCCAAGTCATGAAAGGCAAGGACCTACATCCTTGCAAATTTATAGATTTGCTCTACCCAGCAAAGCTATCATTTAGAATGAAAGGGCAGACAAAGCGCTTCCCAGATAAGGTCAAGTTAAAGGAGTTTATCATCACCCAGCCCTTATTATATGAAATGTTAAAGGGACTTATCTAAGAAAAAGATAAAAAATATGAACAGTAAAATGACAACAAACTCACAGCTATTAATAACCAAACCTAAAAACAAACAAACAAGCAAACAAACAAAAAACTAAGCAAACAGCTAGAACAGGAATAGCGTCAGAGAAATGGAGATCACATGGAGGGTTATCAGTAGGGGAATGGGAGGGAGAGTGGGGGAAACACACAGAGGATAAGTAGCATAAATGGTACATAGAAAATAGACAGGGGGAGGTTAAGTATAGTATAGGAAATGTAGAAGTCAAAGAACTTATATATACAACCCATGGACATGAACTAAAGTGAGGGAATGCGGGTGAGAGGGGGTGTACAGGGAAGAGGGGTATAAAGGGGGGAATTAAACAACTGTAATAGAATAATCAATAAAATATATTTTTTAAAAAAGAATCCATATTCTTTCTATTTTTCTAGCTTTCTATCTTCAGCAAGGCCAGGATAGCTCCTCAGGCTAGCTTCTCTAACAATCCCAAGATGCCTGCCACAGTTCTAGTCATCATTGCAGATATGACAATATCCAGCAAAAACATAAACCAAGCAAGGAACTGTGCCTTAGGGTATGTCTTACCATCTAGGAAAACTTGGAGACCCTCCAGATTTTTCATTTCTGATAGCCAGAACTGGGTCACATGTGCATATCAAAATCAATAACTGTCAAGGGAATGGACTTATCGCTTATTTTCATGGGCATGAATAAGACCCATTTCTCACAAAGGAAGGTGGACACCTAAACCAAGTTGGAGTTCTATTAGAGAGGAGGAAGGGTATGAAGATTATAGGGGGTTGGGTACTAGATTACTTTGTTAGGACTGCCATAACAAAATACCACAGACTGGGTGGCTTGAACAACATAAATTTCTTTTCTTAAGTCCTGGAAGCTACCAATCAAAGATCAGGGTGTTGGCAGGGTCATTTTGTTCTGCAGCCTCTCTCCTTGCCTTGTAGATGGCCATCTCCTCCCTATGTCATCACACGGGCTACCCTCTGTACATGTCTGTGTCCAAGTTTCCTATTCTTATAAGGACACCAGTCATACGGGATTAAGGCCCAAACCCAACCATCTCATTTTAACTTACTTATCTCTTCAAAGACCCTATTTCCAAATACAATCACATTCTGAAGTACTGGAAGTCAGAATTTCAGCATATAAATTTTGAGTGGGACAGAATTTAGTCCATAACAGGCACCAACAATGACTTACACTAGTTATTTGTAGAGCATACAGAGAATCAAAAAGAAAGAAATCCAAATTATACATAATTACACTATCCACAGGGACCCACTCTATATATCCTGCTAGTCATTTTTATGTGTATGCACCTAACACAGAGATACTTTCTTGTTAAAATGTCATTGTACTATGCCTACTGCTTTGAAGTGTGCTCTTTTGGTCTTACTGTATCTTGAACATCTTTCCATGTCTTCTCTTTTATTTAGCAGCTGCAGAGTATTATGCTATATGGATTTATCTCTGTTTACCTACCTAATCTTGTGTTGCTGCATACTTATGAGGTTTCCACTTTCTGTTATAAACAACACTGCAATGAACATGTTTACAGCTAGATATGGTGCATCCCTATCATTATTAAGGGAATTATGAACAACTCATAATTATAAATTACATTTAATGTCATAATTAATAATTAATATAATTGCTAATACACTTATTTTGCTAACAATTATAATTTTTAGTTTTTAATTATCTTAAAGAATTTTAAAGACCAACTCCTAGAAGTGGAATTCCCAGTTAATCTGTCCTAAATTGCTGAGTAAGGAAGCCCTTAGCCTTATAGTTGTCATGTGTCACCATAAGACACTTCCATTATGGGGTAGAGAAACACCTCAGAGAAGGCAGAGAAGGCCCAGGAGCTGCTTCTCTGCTCTGCAAGATTCTTTTAGCTCTCAGAGAGTGAGTTATCTGTCATTTATTCTTTTACTCCATGTGTTCCTTTATAATCAATTTGGAGAAACATGCACAAAGATGTGTGTTTTAGAGGCCAGGAAGCAAAGGATTTCATACTACCCAGATCAGTCACAAAATCCCCCAAATACTTATGAGCAATAAATAGAAATGTTTTGGAAATCTCTATCACTCTGAAGTAAAACTGAAAACATGCTTTTGTAAATTAGTTTCTAAGTCAAAATAGAAAGCAACATATACACACATCCCCACTGAAGGTATCTCCCAGGCCCCGGATGTAACGTCAGCAGCAAAGTGAACTAGACAGTACATGGGGCAGGGCCTGGAGCAATGTAAGACCCTGGCCCTGGCCCTGGCTCTGGCTCTGTGGTGTTGTTCACAGGTTCCCTCATGGGTCACTGCCAAGCCCACTGACTGCATTCAATTGTCACAATAAAAAAATGATTATTTAATGTAAGAGACTTTCTAGAAGATTAAAATTCTGCAACCACATTAGAATTATTTCTGAGCACTAAAAATGACCATAGAATAACATTTATTAATTTTTCAAGTCTCTTATTTGAGTTTTTTGGTCAGTAATTTTTTTCAATAGGACTTTTACCTTCACATAATCAAATGTCCCTTCCACACTATCTACCACATTCAAAATAATAAAAGCTAGACTGTAAGCTCCATGAGGGCAGGATCATTTTCCCCCTCCTCCCCTCCTCACTTGCTGGAGGACAGTGGTGCTTGATGAATACTGGTGGAGAGAAAAAAGGATGATTGAGTAGCAAACACTTACTGTACAGTTGACATGTGCCACACACTGTGTTAAGATCTGTATAAACATTCTCTCATCACAGTCACATAAAGAAGGTGCTATTATTTCCTCCATTCTACAAATAAAGAAACTGAGGCTTAGAGAGGTTTTAAAATTTTACTGAAGTCACACTACTAGTATGCAGTAAATTGCATTAAATCATGATCTGAACTCTAAACTTGTACTCTTGTCTATGACCCTATGCAGAAGAAACTCAAACTACTAGCAACATCCAGCACCTTAACAGAGGATGATTCCAAAGAAAAGCCATAGAACCGGATCCTTTGGGTGCCATAATTTCCAGCTGTGTTTCCAAGAGTACCATGAAACAAGTCATCCTCACTGATCATTGGAGCAATACATCATTTCACCATTTCAACAGAGCAGCAGCCAACTGGTGGTATACATTTATTTTTAAAGTAATTGAGGTGATAAACCTAATGTTTCTGAAATTTATTTGAAAGGAATGGACAGTCAAGAAAGCAGGTTATGTGGGCTAGACTGTAAGTAAGTACAGTAGCAATGTTGTAATTGGTATATTTTGTACAGTATTATTTTTCCCATGCAGTCAATATCTATTAGGCATCTATAAAGGATCTGTCATTAAAGAGACAGAACAAAAGTTTAACACATAATCTCCCTCTTCTTAATTTGTTGGGCAGTTAAAACAAATACAAATGAAACAACTCAAAAGCCATAAATTAGCATATATACTCAAATACCAAGTGAGGCCTACAAAATCTAATTTAATCCTCTAAACCACTTTGCAAAGGTAGAGATTGTGGTCCTCATTATATTAGTGAGGAGTGAGGACATTAGGCACAGAGAGGCTAAATAATTCACTCAAGTCACACAGCTTTTATGTGGGAACATCGGGGCTGTCCCCGCATTCATCTGATTCTGAAGCCCATCTGTGAGCCACTAGACTTTACTGTCTCCAAAGAACATAGTTGAAGCCAAAGACATCAGGAAATGTTATGTGAAGAATAGGACTTAAGTCTCACCTTGAAGTGCAAACAGGAGTTGGATGGACAGCAAGTAACAGATCAGACACTATAAGATGCAGAGAAGGACCATGTAAAGGCCCAGAGGAGAGAATCTACCTGACTGATGAGAAGAAGTGAGAAATGAGTAGGAAGTAAGTGGGGAATTATGTAAGGCCTTGACACGGAGTTGGGGTAAGAAATGGTGAGGGGAGGATTTGAATTTGTGATAGTCAAATGAGAAGCTACTTGAGTATGGAAGCCATATCAAATGCCACAGCTAGGACAGTGGTTCTCAGCCAGGATGAATGTGTCCTCCATGGTACATGTGGCAAAGTCCAGAGGCATTTTTGGTTGTCACACCTGGGAAAGATGCTGCTGCATCTAGTGGACAGAGGCCAGGGATGCCACTAAACATGTAAAATGCAAAGGTCAGCCCCCCACTGCAGAGAACTGTCCAGCCCAAAACATCAGTAATACTGGAGCTGAGAAACCCTGGTTCAGGAAGATAGTCTGGCAGTAGCTACCAGGAAGGAACAGCGTGAGAAAAATGGAAGCAGAGAGCCCAAGGAGAGGATGCTCATTCAGAGAGATAGAAATGAGATCAGAGAAGGGAGATGAACAGGAAATGGCAAAATCTTCAAGTAGATCAAAAAACAGAAAAATGCAATTTGTAATCCCTCCTATAGGAAGTTTTTCTACAAAAGATTAAAAAGCGAAGCCTAACGTTTTTAACGTTTTAACCTTTTTTTTCTTTTAAGTCATCTAAGGGCATCTGATTTCTATTCTAAAAAAATTATAAATGCCTAATGTTAAGGAAATGCCCACCTTGAGGGTGTAAACCATAGAGCTATAACTATAGCAGTAGTGTTTTCTTTCTTTTCTAAAGCAAATTTGGCAAAATGTTAACATCTGTTAAATTTGGATGGTGGGTCCTTGAGTGTCTGTTATATTACTTTCTTAATTTTATGTCTTACTTCATGTAGAAATTTTTCATCATCAGTAAAAACAAGGTGGGAATGAAAGAAAATGTCTTGGAGTGGTAGCTGATACCACTCCAAGGTAAACAAAAATGCTACCTTTTGTTAGCATTTTTATTGGTACTTACAAATGTCATTTTCTTAATTACAGAAGTTATATGTGAACATATGCTCGTTGTAAAAATTGTTCAACAGTACAAAAATAAAAGTAGAAATTCCTCTTTTATTATTCTTCAATCTTTTTTTCTTTTTTCCTTAGTTAATTAACACTAAATGTGTACTATACATCAAGATCTTTTTCTACGCACATAAAGAAAGGAAGGAGGAAGGGAGGGAGGGAGGTGAAGAGGGAGAGGGCTATATGGTATCTAGATCTATAAGTCTATCCTACCCATCTGCCCTATGTTGGGCCATACCACTCATGTAACATGCTTTTCTAATTAACACATCTTTCCATGTCAATTCATAAAGATCTACCTCTTTCTTTTTACCTATCCACAATATTTCATAGTATAGATGTACCATACTTTTAGTTTTACCAAAATTGCTGT
Source organism: Carollia perspicillata (assembly GCA_004027735.1). Classification (NCBI taxonomy): domain Eukaryota; kingdom Metazoa; phylum Chordata; class Mammalia; order Chiroptera; family Phyllostomidae; genus Carollia; species Carollia perspicillata. Next base: position 22,246 of record PVKM010020772.1, read on the forward strand.
ATATTTAGGTTGACTGCGAAGTTTTTCCATTTAAAATAATGTTGGAACATAAAATTTTATGTTCCTTTGTAAGAATTTCTGTAAGGGAGATTTCTAGGAACAAAATATCTGGGTCATACATATGCATATTTCTAATTTTGCCATACAGTAAGAGTGCTCCCCCAAACAGTGGGAGCACATTTTCCCAAACCCTCACTGATGCTACATGCAATCAACCTTTTAAAGATTTGCTGTATTTACCAAAAGTACATCTAGGAATCTACTAAACAGACGTACTCACACGTATGTGAAGTGATGTCTTTACAGTGAAGTTTAGTAGGAAAATACAGAAAAAACATTTCTATCTATAGGGAAACATTAATAGACTGTAGTATGTCTACACAGTGAAATTCCAGATAGCTATAGAAAATAATGAGGAAGCTCTCTAGGTACTCACAGGAGAAGCTCTTGAAGGTAGAAGAGAACAACACAATGTGCAGAGCCATTATACTATTCCTGGCCACTTGTGCATACAGTGGTGGTGGTAAATATACACTTTTCCTGTATGTGCATTAAATGTCTCTGGAAAATGCATAAAATCCTGAAACACTGGCCACATTGGGGGAAAGAAAATTAGATGTCTGAAAAAAAAAAGATGGAAAGGGAATTTTCCTTGAACATTTTTAGAGCCTTTTTCATTTTTATCTTTGAACCTTTTAAATGTACTACCTACTCAAATAACTCATACAATTTGAATTAAAATATATACATTTTCCAAATTACAGATGAAAAATACTTTTGTTGCTCATTTAGAGTGCAATTTTCTAATTGCTGGTAAAATCGAGTTTATTTTTATCTTTATTGGGTATCCATACTTATTTTTCTGTGAACTTTCTTCTT
>PVKM010020773.1:0-23133 GCA_004027735.1 Carollia perspicillata
AAATAAACTTCTTAATCTGACTTTCAATATTTAGCCACTTTAAAAGTCCTTTTTAAATTAAAATAAAACAGCACGTAGCTTTCTGGGGTTGGGGTCTTCTCTGCGCTGCAGGGGGTGGAGGCCCAGTGCAGCAGGCGCCCTCCTCTGCAGCTGGAAAGGGCGTGATATGGGCAGCAGCAGACCTCACTCCCGGAGATGGAAGTGGGGCCGCGTATACGGGATCTGCCACGTTGAAAGCACTTAATACACGGGAGTTGTCCTGATGAGGTGGTGAACAGCATCATCTGTCTAGGAGGGCACTCAGATTTCTTCTTCAAAGGAAGGAGCAAACTGCTCATTGACAATCACCAACGCTGCTCTGCGTACACGCTCATTACCAGTGGGCCCGTGCATTGGAGTGCCAGCCAAACAGGTAGCATTGTTGGATTTACAGAGCTCGGGATTTCTACTGATACAGGCTAACAGAAAGCCTGAATGGTTTCTGCCATTCTTCCTAAATAGAAACCCATATTCTAAGGGTGATATTAATCCTCACTGAATATTGATTCAATATCGACATTGAATAAGAAGATATAAAATGGAAGCTTTTGAAACCAGTAGAATTTGAGCCTCATGTCCCCAGATTACAGCCCTTTTTTCCCCTAGAAAACCCAGCTTTAGAGACTCCTTGGCACCATTGTTTTTACGTCATATAAGACCTAGTCTTAGAAGGTGTGTTGAGAGGATTCTCTTCAGGCAAGCTGTTTATTCAGCCTATCGTCCTTTCCTGGTACTGCAAAGCCATTTAGAAGTATGTCTTTTACCACTGTTGTTCAAATAACCCAACAATTTTCAACCTGTGGGCACACTAATGGGCTGGAAGAATTTTTAAAACATGCAATGCCTGACTATTTAGTATTCACTGACCTTTTTTCTCTTTTCAAATAAAAAAATGACAACAGTTGATATAACAATAGACATTTAGTGTGGACAAATCAAAATTATACCTATTTTTGGTCAAGTCAGCAAAAAGTATATTTTTTTTGGTGTGTCACAGAATTTTAGAGATTAGTATATGCATGCCATGAAATGAAAAAGGTTGAAAATCACTGAGGTAATCTAATTGCCATGTGGCTTCAATTTTCTTTAATTAATCAAGAAAAGAAAGCAATTTCTCCTCTGATATTTTAAAAATTTATCAATACCTCTCTTAGATGGAAATATATTCTATTTGCTATTGTAGTTATTTTGAATGATGACATTCCTTCATTTTATGACATTTTATTATAAAAAAGTGTTGGACTACGCACCTACAAAAGTATACAAAAAGTGTGGTACCGTACACACAGCTCAATAAGGTATCATTACATTGAATTACCCCCTTGTGACAGTTAAATTTTACTTCTTCAGAAGAAGGTTTTCTTTCAGACTCAGTCAGATCCTTGTTTTATATTTTCATAACACCCTTTATTTCCTCATAGACTTTTTACTAATTAATTAACGGCAGTCGCTTTTATAATATCTGATTTCCTAACAGATTCACGAAGGCAGTTACTGTATTCGTCTTACTGACCACTGTTCCTATACCAAGCATAGTGCCTGTAGGCCCTCAGCAGAAATTTTATAATTGCGTGAAAAATGCTTATCCAATTACTGCCCCCTTTCATGGTTACAGAAACTGAAATTGTATTCCGCTACCTCATAAATCCTATTCATTTATTCTTTGTTTATATGCTAGATGACTTGGCCTGCATTTTTTCAATGAAATAAGCCTCTTTTTTTTCTCCCTCTGCCTCATAAGGGAGTATTTTGAGAGTTAATCATGCAGTTAACACATTTTCCAGAGCCGTTGTTTTTGTTTCTTTTCATTCACTATCTACCTTTTAGTCATTTTCCTGATCATTAATATTTCAGCTCGAAGTGAAGTTGCTTTGTGAAATTTGTTAGTAAAGGTTTAGGCAAGGGAGTGATTTGTAGATTTAGTTATCTTTGCTATTTCCTTCACTCTGCTATCTTCGATAATCAAAAATTGAGTATACATCTGGGAGAATGACCCCAACTACATTGCATGAGTTTTTCTAATGACAAAACCAGATTAAATTAAAAAGCTGGTAAATACAACCATAAGAAATACTGGATTCATTTAGATAGATCTAAAAGATCTAAATCATTTAGAGAATGGTTTTCTGGCTGTTACTGTCACCTCTCTAAACCAGAAACCAAATCTAAGAACTATTACTTTTTGAGGATTAATATTAATGTTATTAGTGTATAAAGTGAAGATTAAGATAAGTTATTCAGAATTCTATAGAAATTTTCATATAGTGTATTTACAGAATGAAATGTTTTATGATGACCATGTGACCTTAAATGAAATCTGCTCTCCTCCATCTCACCTAAAATAGACCACTGTTTCCGTCTCTCTATTGACCATGGAGTGTCAAAAGAAGAATTGTATCCCCTTACACACTGAGGCGCTTCATGTGGGGGTTTCTTTATCTTTGTTATCTTCCCACATGATGCGAGAAATTGGCTCCCTCCCTAAGCAGTCGTGTTGTAATTAGTCAGTAATGACAGTAAACAAATAGGGGTCACACTCTTTCTCCAATATGTCACTCCTCTATAAAAATGATGATCAGAGCTAGTTTAATCGCATAGTGTCACCAGATTAATGGCCTCGCTTTGAAACTATGTCAACTCCTTGACTGGACATGTGTCTGATAGGTGTCCTGACGTGTAGATACAATGAAGAGCTTACTGGCTTGTAACAATGTTGTATTTCTTGAAGTGTTCAAAATGCGTACTTAGGTTGCAATAATACACCAAATTATCATATTTATACTTCTTTATTTACCAAAAATGTGCCAGGTTTTTGTTTTGTTTTCACTCTTGCAAGGTGATAAACTCTTCTGGAGAGCTAAGCAGTTTCATGATTCCAGTTTGGCAAGGTAGGGGAGAAAGAACCTTTGAAGCACAGCATTTTTCTCTCCTTTTTAAAATTGTTTCACACTTTCTTTCCAGTGCCCAGAGGCCATTTGTGTGTATGGGAATTAAACTTGTTTTGCAAAATAACAGAACTCTATTGTATGGACAAAAACTTCACTTCTATACTTTTTTTTTAATATCTGAAAAATACCTGTTGTCTTTCGCATATTTCTCGTGCGCCAAGCACCTCTGTGCTCTGAAGCAAAGCACAGAGGCATTTCTGACGCTGGGAAGGCTTGCCCTCTGAGAGAGACATCTGTTTTAGTTAGGCGTTTTTGGCTTTGAAGGCTTTCAAATCTGGCCACCTTCTAATGAAGTGCTTTGGGGACATCAGCAAATAACTCTAGTTGGAGGAAGTCCAGCAAGAGTTTATCTTATGTAAAATATTACTTCTTTGTATCTGGTAACTTTAGAGCAATATTCCAATGTATTAAGCTTAGTGAAACTTATTCTATAAAAATGAATATGGGGGAAGTTCTTGTCACAGAATTCTACTAGTAACAACCAAATATCTTTTTCTGAATAATTCGGTTATTCTTCTAATTTACCCACTTAGAAAAACTTGAGTGAGTTTGCGAGGAGGTGATTGCTGAATAGAAAAGTGAGCAATACAAGATATGATAGTGGCCTTGAAGGAATTCAGAGAGTAGTTGGAAAACAGAGGGACACACAGGTAATTATAGTGGAATAATAAGTGCCCTAACGAGAGTTAAGTACTGAGGGCTTTTGTTACCTGAGAAAGACAAGGACCAAGGCAGATCTGCCCTGGCACGGTCTGGAAAAGGGTTCTTGTGGTGTTGCAAGAAAGGGATTTCAGGGACAGTTGCAAATGAGGAATTTAAGTAATAGTGACAAGATTTATAGTATATTTATTATGCCTGGGTATAGTGAAACAAAGGAAAGTCTTAACATAGAAAAGGCAAGATCACGGCAATGGGTGAAAGCCTACACTAGCTGCCCAGACTCAGGAAGGAAAGTTGCAGAGGCCGAGGACAGTCTTTAGAGCCCACTGCTCCCTCATTGAAAGTCTTGTGGGGACTCTGAGAGCTTTGAAGAAAAGAAATCAAAGAATGGCCCCCCAAAAAGAAGGGGGTGGTCCAAGGAGGGTGAGCAGGGACAGAGGCCCCTGAGGAGGCTGCTGCAGTGCCTCACCCACGACCAGGTGGCCCGGCCTTGTCTCATGGTGGAGGAGGTTTGGCCTCCAGAGCTGCTGGCCTGCACCAGCGCCCACTGGGACCAGGAGGGCCAGGGCCCGGAGCTGCAGTGCCATTACCTGGGCACCCAAGGCTCCAGTTGTCCAGCACAGTGTCTGCTCCCACCTGGCCCACAACCCGGCACTGTGCTCTGCGTACACAGGCTGCTGAAGAGACTGGGATCTTTGTGAAGTTCCCCTGTATTTCCTTGGGCTTGGGAAGGGGTAAGCTTTCTTTTGAACTATCCAATCCCTTTTCTCAGTCTTCTGGGGATTTGTGCCACTATCTGATCTTTTCCCCTGACTTTTCCAGTTTTGCGTCCTCCCCTTTATGGTCACCAGTTTTGTCCCTGCTGTGAATATCTCAGCAAAGGAAGCCCCCTGCCCCCAATCCCAGGGCAGCAAAGACGCCATTTCCAACTTAATCAGGCTTAATGTTTGATTCCATTTGCATTGCTCCCTTCCTTTAATAACTAAGTAGCTACGCGCCGTAACATTTAATAACTAACTGAATACCTACTGCAACACTGTGGCAGTACTTGATGATAGTGGAGGGCACTACTTAAATGTAGCCCTTGGAAATTCAGAAATGTTTTATGCAAGGATTTAGGGCTCAGCTGAGTTAGCCACAAGATGTAAGGGATGATGGGAAAAGTGTATTCTAGGCAGAAACAGAAAGAAAAGCAATGACCTAAAGGAGACAAGGAGCAGGGTGAATTCAAACAATTGAAATTCATTCAGTTAAGGGTCAGATAAGTATTATTATAACAATGGGCCTTATACTAAGACCATCTGTAAGCTAACACAGAGTTTCAAGGAGAGAGACGTGATTAAATGGGTGACTTAGAAAGATCATTCTGGGCCAAGTGAAGAGTGGATTTGCTGGAGACAGTGCCGGAGGCAAGAAACCCATTAACTGGTTGTTAAAAGAAAATCCAGGTGGAAGAACTTGAGACTTGAATTTAGGTAATGGAATGGGGATGAAGGAAGTGGACAGTTGAGGAGACATTACCATTTCGATGTCTATCTCTCCATCTTCCTTTGTACTGTGGATTAACTAGAGGTTTTGCCTATATCTGTACTGTGACAGAATCTCTAGACTTCTGGGTGCTTTAGAATCCTTGGTATTAGAAAATGATGCTTTGCTAGGAATTGCTGAACAGCTGCTAATGAGAATGGGTTGGAGATTATTTGCGGACACTGACGGTGTCATCTCAGTCCTGCCAGAAAAGGAAGCACAAAGGAGATCCTAGGCAGGAGGACTTGGTGTTTAACAATTAACACAAAGGTTCGATTGACACCAAAACAAAGGTAACGAAAGCAAAAATAAGCAAATGGGACTAAATCAAACTAAAATGCTTCTGCACAGCAAAGGAAATCATTAACAAAATGGAAGAAAACCTGCCAAATGGGAGAAAATATTTAAAAATCATATATCTGATAATGGATTAATATCCCAAATATATAAAGAATGCAAACAACTCCATAGCACACAAAACAAATAATCTGTTTTTTAAAAAGGGCAGTGGATCTGAATAGACATTTCTCCAAAGAAGGCTTAGATGGCCAACAGGTACATGATAAGGAGCTCAGCATCACTGACCACCAGAGAAATGCAAAGCAAAGCCACAATGAGGTATCACCTGACACCTGGTAGAATGGCTGTCATAAAAAAGACAAAAAATAACAAGTGCAGGAGAGGATGTGGAGAAAAGGTAATCCCGTGCACTGTTGGTAGGAATACATGTTGGTGCAGCCATTCTCTGAAACGGTACAGGGGCCCGGGGTGGTGTGGCTCTATGGGTTGGGCATTGTCCCACAAAGCGAAAGTTTGCAGTTTGTCTTCTGGTCAGGGCAGATGCCTCAGTTGTTGGTTCAGTCCCTGATCAAGGCAAGTACCAAAGGCAATCCATCAATGTTTCTCTGTTGCATCGATGTTTCTCTCTCTTTCTTTCTCCCTCCCTTCCCCTCTCTCTAAATAAAAATAAATAAGTGCATAATACAAATAAAACAGCATAGGAGTTCTTCACAAAACTAAAAGTAGAACTATCATAAGATCCAGCAATTTTACATCTGAGAATTTATCCAAATCAAATGAAAATGCTAACTTGAAAAAATATCTACACTCTCAAATTCAAGGCACCACTGTTTATAATGGCCAAGATATGAAAGCAACTTAAGTGGCCATTGATGGATGAATGGATAAAGAAGAGATGATATAAAGAAGTTATAGATACATATAATATAGCATATATATTATGTATACACACATATATACATATAATATATGCAATATATTGCACACACCACACATGCATACACAATGGAATGCTTCTCAGCAGGAAATATTGCCATTGGTGACATCACAGATGAATCTTAAGGGCATTATGCTAAGTGAAATAAGTCAGAACAACAAAGAAAATAACTGTAAGATCTCACTTATATGTAAAATCTAAAAAAAATAATAAATGAGCTTATAGATGCAGAGAACAGATTGGTGGTTGCCAGAGGTGAAGGCAGGGGCTGGGGCAAAGTTCATTAAGGGTGTTAAGAGATACAAACTTCCAGCTAGAAAAAAAGAAGTTATGAGGATGTAGTGTACATCATGGTGACTATAGTTAATAATACTATATTGTATAATTGAAAGTTGTTAAGAGAGTAGACCTTAAAAGTCCTCATTATAGGAAGAAAATTGTAGCTGTGTGGTGCTGGATGTTAACTACACTTTTTGTAGTGATCATTTCTCAATATATACAAATATCAAATCTTTATGTTGTGCCTAAAACTAGTATAAGATAGTATGTCAATTATATCCCGATAAAAATATCAAAGTTGAAGAACATTGTAGTATTAGACTTATCATAAAGAACATTAAAGGCTAGAGTTCTAGGTTGAATTTTGTGCGTCTCCAGAAAAATGAAAGCTGTCAAAGTTCTGACTTCCAGTAGGAATGAAGGAGAGTGGATGATCAGATTAAGATGACGCCCTTGGGGTAAGGCCCAGTCCGCTGTGGCTGTGCTATGATAGGCGGTTAGACAAGCACGAGCGGAGCAGGAATGGTAAGCCGGGTACAGACGGTCACTAAGGCACAAAGCTCCAGGTGCCTAGCGATGGACAACACTTGGCTGGGACCTCACCCTGTAGGTGCTCTTTCCTCCCCTAGCATATTTTTGGTCATATAGTTTAGACTCTTCCCTGATCTTTCCTCCCCTGGCATGTCACTGGGCATGAGGTAGAACTCCTTAGAGGAGGGCTAAGGGGCTGGAGAAAGACCTCCTATGATTCCCACACAGCATTAAGCCCTCAAGACAACGAGTTTCTGACCCGCGTCACATAATCTTGGGAACAAAGCCTTGTGACTATTAACCACCGAGACAGAGTTTGGGTTAGACTAGGGATACCACCTGGGGCCTCAGTTGTGTTTCATTTCCAGGCTCAGAGAAGCAGCAAAACCAGACAGAGCAGTGCCATGGGTACCATCAGGACCAGTCTCATTGATAATGACCTCCTGTCTTGGTGTCCACCACTCAGTAGAGGCCACGACCCTGAAAGGACCCACCTGAAAAGCTGATGAATATTCTCTTGAGATCCTACTCTGGGACCTCCCCCAGGGTCCCCATTTTTGGAAAATAGATAAAACCCTAAAGATAAAGGACCCAATGCTCTCTTGCACACCTGCACCTTTTCCAACCCCTACTTTGCTTGGGCAGGCTGTCTCTGGAGCATGGCCCACACCTTTCCCCCAACCCCGTCCCCAGGTGCATTCTCTTTGCCTGTCTTTGTCCTAAGCTCCAAGGCCCTTTCTTTGGCCTCTGTAACTTGTTTCCTGACTCCATGCAGCCCAGCTGGCTCACTTCTACCTCTGTGACTTGTAAATAAACTTTTACTTTATTTGAGTCTTGGCTCTAAATTCTTTTTAAGCAAGAACTCAAAGACCGAGGTCTAACATCTGGTGACATTTCTCCATTAACAGATGCAGTATTACACAAAGGGAGAAAGAGACAATGCAGATAGGGAATACCATGTGAATATTAAAGTTATTCTGCCACAGGACAAGGAACTACCAGAAGCTAGGAGAAAGACCAGGGGCGGTTCATTCCCTAGTAACGTTAGAAGGAGCACAGCCCTGGTGACACCTTAATTTTGGATTTCTGGCCTCCACAATTGTGAGAAAAAGTCACTTTTTAATTTAAGTCACCTTATTTATGATACTTCATTTTAGTAGCCTGTATACACACAACTGATATAACCAGAAAAAGCAAGACTCCAACTAGACCAAGAAGGGAATTCAGTAGATGCCGAAGCCGTTCGGGACAGGAAGGCCACGCCAGTCTTCCACAGGCAACCGTTCCCCAGCGACTGGAGCATTCTACCAGCTGGAACTGGGCAAGTTTTACTCTTCTGCATCTGACTTCATTCCCTCGGAATTATTTTATAAGATTTATTCATTCTATCATTCTATCATTAGCCTGTTCTTTCTTATTGCTGTGAAATATCCATTTTGTCCCTATGGACATTGGGTCATTTCCACCTTCTTGCTGTTATCAGTAAAGCTGCTGTGAACATTCCTGTACATGTCTCTTGTGAAACAATTCCAGTGAAGCAAACTGTTTTTACATTGCCAGGCATTTTCCGAGAGCAATTGACCCAATTTATATCCCCACCAGCGATGCAAGAGAGTTTTGCAGCCAAATTATGACCTGAAGAAAGTTAGGGTAGCAATATTAGCGTTTGTGTACTGAAGAGGAGGAGTTGATTAGCTCAAGAGAAGTCTGGCCTTTGTCCTAGCTCCAAAAACCCTTGGAATTTCCCAAGTAATGAAAGTGTTTTTTGATAGGCTGGGAAGGCCAATCATGTGACTAAAGGATTGAGACTTTGAGCTACAAAGTATCAGTCAGGAAGGAAGGGAGAGGAGCCTGGAGGCTGAGCCATGTGGGCAACGATCTGATCAATCTTGCCTACAGGTTTAAACACCCATAAACGTTCTCAACACTGAAGGTCAGTGAGCTTCCCCGATCCACAGGACTCAGTACTGTCACACTTTCATGCTGAGGGGCTGACAGAAGCTTGAGTTTGGAACCCTCCTAGATTTCCCCTGCACCCCTACACTGCTTCCTCTCTTTTAATTTGCATCCTATTGCCATAATAAAACTGTAATTGTAAGTGTGGCACTTGCAATGAGTCCTGCAAGGCAATCACATTATGCCACCTGTGGGTGGTCCATTTAAAGTCTCCTTTATAGCCAGCTGGTTAGAAGTGAGGGTGCCCAGAGGACCCCTGAATTTGTGACTAGTGTCCAAAGCAAAGTTTTTTTCTTTTTTCTTGAGGAGAGAGGGGTAAGGAGGGAGAAAGAAAGGGATAGAAACATCAATGCGTGGTTGACTTTTGCATGCCCCCTACTGGGGACCCAGCCCACAACCTAGGCATGTGCCTGGACTAGGAATCGAACCAGCAACCTTTTGGTTCTCAGGCCAGCACTCAATCCACTGAGCTAAAAGCGAGGTTTTGTGAAAGTCTCAGCCCTTAACCTGTGAAGTTTGGCTTACTTTGGGTAGTACTAAATCATACAGAATTTAAGATGTAAAAGCATTATTAACAATGTAGTGGTTTACAATATTACTTTAAAATAATATATGTATCAAGAAAATATGGTCTAGCAAAAGAGCTTTAAAATATAAGCAAAACCTACTAGAACAAAATAAATTTTAAATTAATTGTCATAGTTGCACATATTGATATACTCATATTAATTGATGGTCAGGCAGAAAAAGAAGGTAATAATGATATAGAAAATATGACAACATAGTTAACAATTTTGATTGATCTATTTAGCACCAAATAACTAGAAAATGCACATTTTCAAGCATGCATGATGCATTAAAAATTGACCATGTGCTAAATTATGAAGAAATTCTCAATGAATTTTAAAGAAATTGGTATTACATTTAACTTAAGGAAAACTGAGGCTATGTATGCCCTTTATTCTGTAGAATGTTCGCTTTTTTCTGTGTTCATTTTTCAAGGAAGAGACATCTGGTACACTGAATGAAATTGCTTGAGGCAATGACACCCCCTTTTAATACATGTAATTACAGGATCTGTGGAAAGCTAGGGAGCTATTACAGTGTGACTCCTGTGGCCTGTGAACGTGACATTGGAGGCTCATGGTCAGTGGGTGCGTGTGTCATGTGTGTGCATGTGCATGTGATTCGCTGTGTGAATTGACCTTTCTCTCCACTTCAACTCCTTCATTTGTTTGTGCCTCTCCCTTGACTGCCTGTCCCTTGATCTTCTTGGGAGGCTGCTGGCGTAACTATCTCAGTAATTAATCTTAGGAAAGTCTCCTCAGCAATGCTGAACAGAATAATGAATCTCAATATGCTCGAATGTATAATATTAACATATAGCTTGAGGGTATTGTTCTTTAATTGTCTTTCTTTAACAGAGGTATAATTTGTTTCAAGACTGCTTCAATTGATCTTACAGTGATTCAAAAATGTTTAATTGCAAGATGAAATCCATTTGAAGATTGAAAGATGAAAAATGATGCTGGGGCCATGACTAAAATCTTGAGAGCCTTCCTTAAAAAAAAAATTTCTTCTGACTAGTGTTTTTTTTTTAACCTATACAGTGCTATACAATGCTTTGGACCAGTGCTTCTCAAACTTTAATGTGCATCCATAGCACTTAATGATCTTGTTAAAATGCAGATTCTGTTTAAAAGAATCAGCGGGGAGGGGGATGCTAAGATTCTGCATTTCTCACCGATTCCCAGATGATGCAGGTATTGCTGCTGTTGATCAGAGCTCTGTGTTGAACCGCACTGTGCTACCCTGTTCTCCTGATGAACCATCAGACTTGTTCCTATTGAACCCTGAATTATTTAAAAATAGTTTAGCAACTAAAAATATTTTTGAGAAAATTTGAGACAAGAGAGTATTTAAACATGGTGGGCCAATAAATAATTCAGGTAGAACATAAATATCTTTCTTTTTAATGTTTTTTTTTAAATGTATTTTATTGATTATGTTATAACAGTTGTCCCATTTTCCCCTTTTGATTTCCCTCCACTCTGCACCTCCCTCTTCCTCTCATTTCCCCGTCCCTTAGGTCATGTCCATGGGTCATACATACAAATTCTTTGGCTTCAACCATTTCCTATATTATTCTTAACCTCCCCCTGTCTATTTTGTACCTACCATTTATGCTTCTTATTCCCTGTACCTTTTCCCCCATTTTCCCCCCTCCACCTCCCTGCTGATAACCCTCCATGCGTTATGTATGGATTTAAGACTATCTTTTCAACAAATATGCTCACGTATTTGTGTAGAGAAAAACAGTGCAGTTTGTTTTAACTTGATTTTGCCATACCTACCAGTAGATGGCAGTACATATTCAATCTTCTTGAAAGAGTTTGCTGTAAAAGGGGAATAGCCAGAAACATTCAGGTCGTCTTTCTACAAGTCCTCCCCAAACCCCAAGACAGAATCCAGAACTCTTATTTGAAATATTATCTTTATTTGATATTAGTTTAAAATATTTGCTCTTATTCAGCTTGCATGGTAAGAAATATTTTCATGTTGGGGAATCAGAAAACCACACCCTGTGAGGTAAGATAAACAGTAAATAGAGATTTAGTTCACATTTGTGTACTAATTTAGGTGTATGGGTGGGGGAGTATTTCTTTTTTAAAGCAGGTGTAAAATGAAAAACAAGTCTGGAAGTTGGTAGGAAGAGACATTTTTGTAAAGGATTATTGCAAGGGGGAAAAGGTTTATTATTAAAGATGAGGTGGACGATTGCAATGAACCGTGGGATCTGTAAATACTCCGAGGCTAGACACGAAGGGGTGCTCATTTACAGGGAGATGTGAACAAGGCTAAAAAGAACAGACAGCGGGGAAGTTGGTGCGCGGTGGGACTGGATAGAAGATGAATGCTAACTTGCATCTGCCTGTTCTCGGAAGGCCTAATGTTAGTGCGGAGATTTATGCTGCCTCAGGGTAAGGGCGGGTCAGAGTTCAGGGGCCTGTGGCCGGGGAGAGGCTTCCCCAAACTCTGATGAATGAGCAATATGTTCTAAATGCTGAGAGGGAACAAGCAGTTCAGCTAATCATTAATAAGACACAGTGGGAATTGGAGGGGTTTTGCCTGGCCCTTTCGTAGGTAAACTAGGGGAGCCTTACGTCACTCACACGGGGAAGGTTGTTTAGAGTAAGCCACTCCCTGGAACACAGAAAGCTGTGCTCATTTCTAAACAATGCAGTTTTCCAGAATCACTGGATTCTGCTCAAGTTCATCATTTCATAAGTAAAAATTAATTCCTGAGAAGAGAGCGAAGAAAAGCAAAAAGCGGACTTATTATGTTCGTAACTGATGCTGCAGATATTTACTGGGAATTCAAGCAATGTGGGCTCTGTCCTGATGGAGCCAGGTGTTACGATTAAAGATGCTCCCCGGGACCTTGCTGCCTATCCAGTGCTGGGTGTTCCATAATCATCCATGTAATTTGAAAAATAGAGAGTTGGATTTTTTCTTATATTATCTAGGTTAATAAGTAAAAGTGGGTGCTTAATAAATACTTGTTGAATAAAGGCATGGATTCTGCATCAAAACTATCATTACACATTTTACATGTTTGGTCTGGGCTAGGTAAGACTTTATCTAAGAGTTAATTCTCCTAAAATGTTTCATTGTTGCTTATGGGTGATTCTCCTGTGTTTATTATGAAGTCTAAATGGTGTAAGTTGGCACAATCTAATTATTCTCTTTATTGAAGAACTGTGATGACTTATACTCTTTTCTCTTAAAAGCCCTGGACATAAACTGAAAGGATGAAGAAGTATTTCCAGCCCTGTCCCTAAGATCAGGGTATAAAAAGAACTTTCCTTTCCCTCTACTTTGTAAGGGGCAGTGGTTTCCAGTGGAGATAGGTCTGGGAACCATCATTTTCATCTAGACACTCAATGCATATTTTTTCATACAATACCCTCAATGACTTTTCAGGACAACTGAGGTCTGGTAATTGTAATAAAATCCTTACTGATTTAAGATGCCCAAGTTCGCATATTTGTCATGTGGAAACACATGACCGAATGTCATGACTTTTTTTTAACACTTGTGAAAATCACCCAACTAACTGTTTTAAACTGACTTTAAGCCTATTTATAGTAAGTGATCTGAGAACAAGTTGTTTGGATTTTCCTATAATCAATTACTTTCTCTGTGGTTGGAAACAGCTATTTTTCATGCAGATATCTTGGTTTTAAGCCAAGATGTATAATTCCATGAAAAATTTCACATTTATTTTATCTTACTGAATCATCTTAAAATATGTCCCACATCTATTATATCTTCTCTGCAACGAGGAGACCCTAGAACTGCTTCGTAGAAAGAATATAAGGCTGGATATCAAAATCATACTCAACTTAAATGTCTGTGGTGTACTTATCCCATGTAAGTCTCTATAATCGGCCTAGCCCGCTTGCCTTTTTATGAACAATGATCGCTACCCAAGTCTCTCCAGTTCTCCCTCTATGAGGAACATGGTGGAATTGTACTTACAGTTCTCTTTATTGGTGAGTGGGGATAGTGTGGCTAGTTTTATTCAGGCAGTTGTGAGTGGAAAGTTACTTCTTGGCCATAGCTATTATTGTCCCAGAACATTCATTCTTCCACTGTTGAAGAATGTCTAAGCCTGTGGCTGTTCCGTCAGCCTTTGTCTCTGAGTGGAGGTGTCAATTCCCTAGAAACCTGCGGCGCACCCACAGCAGGAGTAACAAATAAGCCTTTGTTGTTTCAGGCCTTTGGAATTTTTGAGGTCACTGCTGCAGGATAGAGCGCCCTGCCATGACTGAAAAAATGACACTCATGATATTATCAATGTGACCCTGAAAAATTCATTAAATCTTTTAGATTTCAGGCCTATGATTTTGAAATTAACTGTTACTTGGAGACTAAATTAGATAATGATTGTGGAAAATACTAGATTAGGAGTCAGAAAGCCTGAGTTTTGCTACCAACTCTGCCACTAACTTGTAAAACTTTGGGAATGTATTCTTATTTTCACTTATTCACTCAACATTTTTTAAGCACCTACTGTGACTAAGTACTAGAAGACAAAGATGACTAATACACAGCTCTTGTTCTCACAGAAGCTCACAGGCTGTATGGGACAGACAGATGCAAATAAATGGATCAATGCATTAAGAGCTATAGGAGAGGTAAGTGCAGATTACCCAGACTTCTGGCTTGGATGAATTCTGAAGCCTTTAACTGGAAAAGGGAAATCAGAGGGAAAATAAAATTTTACATAATCAGAGCTTAACTTCTTTTTTTTTATTTTTAATAAGGAAGATAAGCAGGTAGTCTTTAAATTGTCAAGTAGCTCAAAGGTTTATAATTTGATAATCTTAAAACATTCACTAAAAGAAACTGCTATGAAAGAAGATATTGTTGGTACAAATGCTGGTTTCCAAAAATGTATATGATAACAAAGCCCAGTTTGTGCTACAGAAAGAAAGATGATTATTTGAGGCCTTTGCTTGACCTTTTGTTTTTTAACACACAGTCTAGTGTCTTGTCCATGGTTTGTTTTAGAGAGCATGACACCCTATAAGTTTCTGCTTCTCTTATGAACTAGTATGACCTTGGCCCATTTGCCTTCTTTTATTTACCTCATGCTGTCTTTCCTCATACTCGCCTTAAAAAAATAATTAAGTGCACACCTATGATCCTGATTTTCTTTCCAACTACTTTGTGTTAATTTTGAATTCTTTACCTGTTCTTAAGATTTTAGCAATCTACTAGGCTTAGCACCGCTGAATATTCAGTGGTATTATTCCTAAACGTATCCTTGAAATCATTTATAAAGATAAATGCTCACTCATGTCTGTAGTAACAATAGACAGTCAGAAAAATAAAAAATAATAATAATACAATTTCATTTGCAGCAAGAACAAATGCAAAATGTGTAGGAATAACTTTAAAAAGAAATGCATGTGATATTTTACTGAGAGGCAAGAAAAACTGCTTAGTAAATGAAGCAATATACCATATTTCTATATGCTAAATTTGAATATTATTAAAGCAATTATTAAAATGTCAATTTGTCTAAAGTTATATTGTAGGTTTAATATAATAAAAATCAACCTCCAATTAGATTTTTTTTACCTTGACAAATTATTTAGAAATTCTTTCAGGACAAATGCTCAGAAATAAATAAGACAAAAGAAAAAGTGGAACATATCACAAGGATTAAAACATATGTAACGAACAAACATGTGAAGTGTCTTAGTCTTGGGGTCTCTAGAGGCAGAGCCTGTGATGTGTGTTCATGTAGAAGTACTTTACAGAGGGCAACGCTCTCAGGAGACACCTGCAAGGTTCACGCTGGAGGGATGCAAGATAGGGAAAGGAAATAAATTAAGTGGGAATATAGTTAACATTTTGTATGCTCATTGGGACCATATTACCTTGAAGGGAGTAAAAACTGGTTTTTGGGGAGTAGTTGAAAGACAGTGCAAAGGGCCACCATACATAAACAGATAGGTGGTAGGTGATCTGTCAGTGGTATCAAAATTTCATTGTAGTAGATTAGGAATAAAAGTATCTATAAGGGAACAATAACCAGGGGGAAAAAAAGACTGGCAAACACTTTTAATGAAGTTTAGTCTTAAACTGATTGTGGGAAGAGCTTTGAAGTTTAAACGGCACCAAAGTTCATTTTGTTTTGAGGCAGGCAGGCGAGCCACATATCATCAGTCCTTGGGTATGTGTTGCCCTCGGAGGGAAGGGTTGTAATTCCCAGGCACCTCCTGGTGAGGCAACTCAGCACTGCAGAGCCGTCCTCTGAAGGAGGTGGCCCGCAGGAGTCACTTGCAGTACCACACAGAGAAGCTGGGGGTGCGCGTACCAAGCGCGCCTGCCACGGAGGGCAGAGCCTAGTTGGTCATTGTTTTCACGTAATACAATACTTTACATAGAAAGCCATAAAATTCAACAAACTACTAGAACTAAAAAATATTTCTCCAAGATGATGGATATAGGATTAACACATGGAAACAAACTTCCTCTATTGAGCCAGAAACAACTAGAAAAACCAGTGGACTATAAGATTTTATTTTAAATAAGCAACAACAATTCTAAAGTACCTAAAAAGAAATCTAACCGATTTGGAAGAGATCTTTAAACTCTCTTAAAGGACATAAAAGAAGACCTAAATAAAAGGTATTCGTAAGTGGTAGTTAAGACCTCAATTATTCGCCAATAATAGACATATTCAATGTAATTCCAGTAAAATATTGTTAAGAGTTTTTCAGAAAAGAACCTGAAGATTGTTTTTAATTTATATATGTAAACATTTGCACATGTACTCAAATTGCCAATTGTAGCACCATATGGAAGAGTAAAAACTAAGGAATATCTAAGTGCCCATCAATAAGGACTTACAAACAAATGAGCACACAGCCATGTAGATCTACAACATTACTGCTACGGTGAGACATCTAACACAGAAATAAATTGTACAGTTATACAGTGTAATGCCTGAGAGAATTTTTTGTGAGGTGAGGATTACACTGTTAGTCATACTGTTAATTGGTTTAAAAATGCTGTCCAGTGTCAAGGTGAAGCCTAATATGAAACTGTTCAGCACTACACAAGGCAGCTTCCCAGCCATCCTCTGCATTCCCTGTTAACTTAGGGTATTACACGCTTCAATTTTCCTGAGATTGTACCCTGTGCACTTACATGTTTTCTGAGGATTAATTTTTTATATAAATAATGACTAAAAATTGTGAGTAACATTTCAGGGAGGCTCAGGGCTGTAAAAGCAATTGGAGTCAAGACAGGAGTTCTCAGCTGGAATGCAAAGGGCTGAGAGATCACAGACGTTGGCTGCCTTCTCTCCGCAGAGAGGGCTTCATCAGAACAGTGCCCATGCTGCTGTCAGGTTAATGAATTTGAGAAATCTGGAACCTGACGCAGACTTAGAATGCTGTTGAATGAATAACATTGAGAAAAATGTAGCCATCAGGCATAGACAAATGCTGTTTCTAGATTGGGCATTGTTGGCAACTTCTAATTTTGTAAGTGCATACTTTTAGACTCAAACCTTTTTAAAAATAAGTTAGTTATTCTTCATGTTGACATTGTATGTAAAATGGACATGCCTGATTTATTTATTTATTTTTAAATTGTTGAATTAAAAAATTTTCATCGAACTAAAATTTCATTGTTGAATTTGAAAGTTTCATTGGCTAAAAACTAGTTACATAGTACACATCTCCCATGTTGTGCAGCTCTTTTAATTTGCATTGTGTTTTGTGTGCATGATGCCTACTGGAAGCGCTGACACTGGCAGCCCTGGCAGGTGGCTTCTGCTGCAAGACACGCGTAATAGATGGAATTTGTGACCTATGATCTTTGCCCCCATTGTTACTCCAATGACTAAAATATTTCAATATAATGTTTCATAAAATGCCAAAAGGGATGTAGTTATGGTTACTGATTACCTGACTTTAAAATATGTATATCATCCTAGATTATCTATTTGGGCCTCATATAACTCCAGGAGCCCTTAACACACAGATCTTTCTTTGCAGAAGGGGAAGTCAGAGATGCAAAGCTTGGAGAAAAATTCAACATGCCCATGTTGACTTGAAGAAGAAGGGTGACGTATTAAAGAAACAGATACCCTGATTTTAAAAATGGCAAGGAACTGAATTCTGCCAACAATCCAACTGAGATTAGAAATAGATTCTTCCTGAGAGTCTCCAGGCAAAAACCAAGCCCAGTCGCTATTTTCATTTTGGCTTTGTGTGCCCACAGTACACAATTCAGCTGCTTCCTCCTGGATTTCTTATCTACAGAACTGTGAGATAATAAGTGAGTCTTATTTTTAAGCTGATAAAATTTTGATAATTCATTGACAGCATTAGAAAAATAATCCAGGAAGTTTTGAACATAGTCTTTAGTTTTGAAACCAAATGCTTCACTTCTGTAAGGAAGGAGGACTGTGTATCAAGGGTAATCGGTGGACTCTACGACAGCAACTACTTGCAGAATTTTGGCCTCAGATTACTCCTCTGCGAAAGCTGGACCAAACCAGAGAACTCTGTGGCTCCTTGGCTGTGATATGACATGGCTGCACTAAGGATTTAGTAGGATCTACATTTCTAGGCAGATTACCCTGTGCAAATGATCTCAGCAGTCCTCTCACCTTCTGTTTCTTTGACCATCAAGAAGTCTGCCTACTCTAGCTGGCTTGATTCTCCTCCCCTCTTTGCTTCAGTGTTCTACAAATCTAAGTGGAAAAAGAAAAAAATAGATAAAATAACAACATTAACATCAATGATAATAATTAAAACAATAGGATACCTTTCTTGAATTGAGTGAGTTAGCATAATTTTTATGGATTGATATTTTATTGATATTTTAAAATTTAAGATTGATACTTTAAAATTGGAGGTGATCCAATAAACATAGCCTTCACTGATGAGGTTTAGCTTCTGTGGCCAGGTCACTAGATACAGCACTAGAAAAGGGAGGCAAAGCCAGAGAGGGAAGCAGGAGAGGAGAAGCTGTTTTAGGCTTTCTGCCAATTGTTCTTCCACAAACAGAAGGGAAAAACAGGAATTTTTACATACATACAGAAGCATAGAATTCCAATTGCCAAGAGGAAAAAAAGAATTTCAATCAATGTTCTTTCTTCTTTCTGTTCTTCCCCTTAAGCTTAGACTACCATGTGCATCACTATGAAAGACACACACGTGCACACACAGGTTAAATTGAGTGGCAGAGTATAGTAAAGTTCTCATTAGATCTGATCCAGATTAGTATTTGACTCCAAGGCATACAGCCATCGCTTACTTTCAGACTCAGGTGACTCTGCTCTCAAAAGCTTCCAAGAGGAAGTATAATGGATTTCCAGCACATGGCAAAAAAATGATTAAGCAATTGTGTCTAAGGTTACAACCTTCTGCACCACTAGCTTTTGATTTAGCTTTTGTTTCTTGTAAGAACTTAATTTCCTCCAATAAAAGTTTACTTAAGAAGTAAAACTCATTAAACTCTGAAAGGACTCATAAAAATTCAGGTCTGCTTTCCCTCTGAAATGGTAACAAATTTCAAGTAATGCAATAAAGTAAAATTGGGGTTTTTAAAAATTCCAAATACCTTGGTAGAGAGGCTTGGAGTTTAGTTTGTTTGTTTGACTTTTATCACCAAGCATCTGATGAGTCAGAAATATGTTTAGAAAACATGGCCCTTAGTAGTTTTGAGCTCATCATTTAAGAACTGTGGAGTCTCGGGCTCACAAAAGTTTAAGTTTTTATTATTTTTAACGACAAAAAAAAAAAAAAAACCTCATGAGACTTAGTTACAAGGTAGTAGATAGAGCTTAGAAAAGATCTTTAAGAAAATAACTTTTCATGTTTTTCTTAGATTTGGGGTGGCATATCTGTGTTAAAATAACTGAGGATCCTTGCTATGGGTTGAATGGTGTGCCCCCAAAAGATGTTGAATATGAATCTCATTGAGAAATACAATCTTTGCAGATGATAAAGTTAATATGAGGCTTAAGGTGGGCCCTATCCAATATGATTATGTTCTTTCCCCTTCTTATAGGGGAAATTTGGACCCAGAATAGAGCCACATACAGGAAAGACGATGTAAATACACAAGGAGGGACTTCCAGTGAAGATGGAGGGATAGGAAGACACTCTTCACTTTCTCACACAACCACAGAAAGAAATGCAACTAGATCTCAAACCAAATAATACCCAGGGTCGCTGGTTCGCTTCCCAGCCAGGGCACATGCCTGGGTTGCAGGGCAGGTTCCCAGTGTGGGGAATGCAAGAGGCAACCGCACACTGATGTTTCTCTCCCACCCTTTCTCCCTCTCTTCTCCTCTGTCTAAAAATAAATAAATAAAAGCTTAAAATTGTAATAGCATAATCAATAAAATATGTTTAAAAAAGACATAGCGAGAAGGAATATCGTCTATAACCAAGGAAAGACTGAGGCTACCGGAAACTAGGAGAGAGGCATGGAATAGATTCATGCTTACAGCCCTCAGGAGAAACCAGCCCTTCTGACACCTGAATTTTGAACTTTTAGCTTCCAGAACTTGAGGCAATAAATGTCTGCTGTTTAAGCCACCCGGTTTATAGTAGTCCTGGGAAGCTATTATAAGGCACAAGCTTAACTGTTTCTTGGAAAGAAATCTATGTTAAAAAACAAGAAATCCAACCTTAATGGATACTTTCCTCTGTTCAATAAAAGTAAGACATAAAAAATAGAACGAATATCTTCTTGAAATAGAAATGCACTAAAAATAAAACATCAATTGTCTATAAATTAATTTAAAACACCATATGTTACATTTTTCTGAAACTATAAAAACTGATTCTTAAAAGTTTTATGAAAAAAATTAAGCAAGTAAGTCCTGGTTGGTGTGGTACAGTGGATTGAGTGCCAGACTGTGAAGCAGAGGGTTGCTGGTTCGCTTCCCAGTCAGGGCACAGGCCTGGGTTGCAGGCCAGGTCCCCAGTGTGGGGAATGCAAGAGGCAACCACACACTGATGTTTCTCTCCCACCCTTTCTCCCTCCCTTCTCCTCTGTCTAAAAATAAATAAATAAAATCTTAAAAAAATTAAACAAGTAAAAACAGCCAGGAACACACTGTAAAGAGGAGGCATATAATAAATTAACCATGAATTTAAAGGCTTAAAAATACAATTTACTATCTTTCTGTAGGTCAGAAATACAGCCATCACATAACTGGGTTCTCTGTTCAGGGTGTAACAGGTTGAAATCAAGGTGTTGGCTGGGCTGTATTATTTAGCTTGGAGTCTTCTTCTAGACGCCTTCAGGTTGGCGGCAGAATTCAATTTCTTGTAGTTGTAGGACTTCTCCATTTTTTTTTCTGGCTGTGGGCTGGGAGTTGTTCTCAGGAGCTAAAAGTTGCCCACATTTTTTGCCATGCGTCTCCCTCTACCTTGAAAACCAGCCATGGAGAATTTTCTTTTGCTTTGAATCCCTTTCTTCAGAGCCAGTCCCTTTTAAGGGTTTACCTAATCAGATCAGACCCACCTAGATTAATCTCTTAAGGTCAACTGTGTGATACGTTTTAACCATGGGAGTGAAATTTTATCATATACACAGTCCCCCCCAACATACACTCAAGGGTGAGGGATTATATGAGGGCAATGGGTCATCAGTGGTTATCTTAGAATTCTGCCTACCACAAAGCATAGTGTTATCAATGCAATACAATTTAGGAGAGCGGAAATACAGCCATACAATGGAATATTCTGCAGGTATAACAAAAAACATAAAGGCATTCTCATATAGAAAGACATCTTATTAAATTTGATTTTAAAAAGTCAGAAGCAAAATAGTATAGGGCTCTGTTTATCTTTGTGTAAGAATTGGAGAAAATAAGGGCTTAAGGTTATTTATTTATATTTACATACATTACATAAAGGAACACTGAAAAATTATCCAAGAAAGTGGTTAACTATTGGGCATAATGGAGGAGTGGGCAATATGTGGGCAGAGATGGGTGGGACTGAGAGCTTTCAATGAATAGTTTTTATGCTAGTTTGTTGAACAATTCAAATACATGATCAACTAAAAGTAGAATTTAAGATTAAATAAAGCAAACATTAATTTATATCTGACATGTAGGCCCTTGCTGGGTGAGGAGTAAAACAATGATTAAAGCACTATTCCTGTTTTAAAGTAGCAGAAAATGCAATAGCCTTCAGAAGTCAAATTCAAATTGAGTATAATTAAAATAAGAGAAACGTCATAACAAAAAGATAAGCAAACTATTTTGTCGGTTTTAAAGGAGAGAGTGATTGTACAAAGTGCTTGCATAACCTAGTTTTTTTGTTGGACATATCCTCCTGTCTTCCAGAAAGGGAAGTTTAGATCATTGTTTATTGATCCATATAATTCAGATTTTCACATTTAAAGAACTAGAAGAAGCCTCACATACTTCAAATCTCATTAGGGATCATTGGATCATTGATTTCCACTTATTGATTAGAAAACAATATAGTTTAATGACTTAAAAAATAACATCTTATAAAGCATTAGAGTATGTAAAAATCAGAGCATGAGATGAGTTTTTTCATTTTTGTTAAAATTGCTACACAAAGAAAGATTGTTGGTAAAATGCAAACAAGACAAGCTATCATATAGTTAGACTATACAAACTCTCCTTTTCTACTTTAGATTATCGTGATAATAATCTAAATTTCTTCTTTAGTTATTTAAAAATATCTGTATTTGTTCCTATTTTGAGAAATAGCAAAAGAAGTCCACTGGATTTTCATGTAGCTTGCTTCCACATTCCCATCAAATCTCTACTCAAATATCAGCCTCACAAGGAGATTCTCTCTAAAATAACCCCACCCTCAACCCCAAATTCTATACTCTCATGTTGCTTTTTTCTTTTGTAGCATTTATATTTGAAGCTACTTCATCTATATACTTACTTCTTTTTGTTAATGTTTTTCTTTTTCTTTTTAATTATCTTTTTACTTAAAAAAATTACATCTATTGGGGAGACATCGGTTAGTAAAGTCATATAGGTTTCAAGTGTACAATTCTATGATACATCATCTGTTTATTGCACTGCATGTCCACCACCAAATTTAAATCTTCTGTCTCTGTATATTTGACCCTTTACCCTTTCCTGGCTCCCAGCCCCCTTCCCTCTAGTAACCACCATACTGTTTGTTTTGTGACAACATGGGTGGATCTTGATAATATCATGCTAAGCAAAATATGTCAGAAAGAAGAAATTAAGAACCACATGATTTCACTCATATGTGGAATATTAAACTGAAAGCAACAAATGAACAAAGAAGAAAAACAATCCTCGTAGATATGGGCTTACTTCTCTGCTGCCTGTCTCTGCCAGCACAATGTCCACCCCATGAACAGAGTGGGGCCTTTGTCCTGTCC
>PVKM010020774.1:0-23117 GCA_004027735.1 Carollia perspicillata
TGGGCTTGCAACACAATAGAGCCTGCTCCCCATTGCCAAGCTGTTCAAGTTTTCCTGCTCTGCACACTTCTTGATACAAATGTAAAGCAGAAGACAGTTCTCTGAAGAGAGCTATCAGACTCTTCACTCAGTCAGTCACACACGTCCCAAATACTCATTTGTCTCACGCTGAACAGTTTCTAATACAGAAGAAAATGGGAGCTACCATGAACAAGGTGACGGCCTCTAGTCAGTCATCTCAAAACGTGATGCTACAAACCTGGAGACATTATTTTCTCGTTACCAAAATAGACAAACTGTGTTTCAAATATGTCCCAGGTATGTCTGCAATGCCAATTACCAAGTTCCTATGTGGCCATGTCACAGATTTTTCACCAAATAAAACAGGTAGCCTGTGTTTTTCTACAACCCAGCCTAAACATCTTACCCTCAAAGATACCCATATCTTTCAATTCTAAATTACTGGGTTCTTAAATTCTTTGAGGACCTAATGAAAACTACAGCCCTCTCCCTAGAAAAACACATATGCCTATAATGTCACACTGTCATTTGGTTACTGGGGCACCACGGGACATTCTGAAAAAGTACAGCGATCAGAAATGAAGAATTCCCAACCCCCTTGTCGTCGGTGTCAGCAAGGCCTCCTCACCTGGCCACCCCATGCATTTCTCTACCCTCCTCTGGCGGGCCTACAGATCAGGTGCCATAGTCCATCCTGTCATCCCAGGAACTACCCAGCACTCGCTGAGGGTGAGGAGCAGAGAGCCAGGGAGGCAGGAAGGACTCCCAGCATGGTTATGCCATTTCCTGACGACCTTCCTGCAGCAGTGGGGTGTGTGACCCAGCCCCAGGAGGGGCGGTTCTCAACCACAGCCTCCCAAGACCAAGAGGGCCCAGAGCCCAACAACCAGCAATGACTGGAAACTATGAGAAAACAGGACGCTGAATTTCTAATTTTACTAAAACGTTCTGATCTTTTTAAAATTTGAAATGCAATTATATACATGGTATGTGTAAAGTTATAAGGAAGAAAATGTGTTTATGTGGATAAAGGCCAAAGGCCAGCCTAGCTACAAACAAGGTGGGTGTTTTTTTTCGTTTTTGTTCAACATAACTGATTCCGTACATTGACCCACCTAACGACTGCTTTTCTCGGCCACGTGTATATGGGTGCTGAATCGACAGTAAATCATGAAAAATTCCAAAATAATAGGAAAAATCTAAAATTATACAGAGAAAATATGTCAAATTTAGAGCCCCTGAGTCATAGAGGAACCAAACCTGATTCCACATCAGCTTTGCCAAACACTATCAATATTTTCTGCAATAAAAATTAAGATTTGTTAAGTTTGTTAATGCATCTAGCTTGCTAAAGTTGAGTATATTTGCCTTGCTCTATGTATGATACTATAAGCAATGCTAGTTAAAACAACACTAGTTTTTCACTCTGCTCCAAAAATTCTGTTATATTTAAGAGGTTCAACATACACACACACACACACACACAACTATAATAAGATTTTTCTTCCAAAGAAGGTCCAAGCTGTTTTTACCTAAGAACTTTGGATGTGTATAGTTAGGCATAAAGTCGTCTTTAAGTAATGTTGGTATGCTATATTTAAAATAGTTAAGCTATGTTCATATAAACATTTATGCAAGCTTCTTAGAAATAGAGAAGAATTCTACTAAGGATTAAATAAATTAGTGCCATGATTTATAAATTATTTCACCTAAAAATTCCAAACTTTGAATTCTTTATTTTTCAATATAGGAGGGCATTCCTTCACAAGAAAGGGTGAGATGTTATATTATCCTTCTTTCCTACTTTAAGATCTCAAAGTGTGACATCTCTGGCACATGTTAACTTTATAAAAAATTGACCTTTTGTGATCCTCTAAAAGAGCATCTATCTTTATGCGGTTAAAATGAGTTCAGTTAGCTATGGTCAGCGTGCACATAATTTATTACCACCAATCAACTACAAAAAGTAACCTGCAGTTATTACTTAATCCTAAAAAAGGGCCAAGAGATAAAACTTAAATACAATCTTGTATATATACAATAAAATTGTGTGATGTATCATCCTTTAGTTAAATCTTTTATTTTTAAATCTAGCAAATTTCCCTGCTTAGACTAAAAACTTCCATAAGCTTTTCGGGACAGTTTCCCTGCATTCCACAGAGTAAGTTCCAATGTTTCATCAGAAAAGAGGCTCTGGAACATTAAAATAATTACACAATTTTAACTTGTAAGTATATATGTTTTAAAATGAATAACATAGCGTACTTCCTTGCAGAGAAGGAAATTTGAATTACAAAGAAACTGACTTTCAAAATTCTTGAATCCAAGTCATTAAAAAATCACCCATGAGCCCAGTAGCTACACTAAATATTTATCACAGAACTACATTTCTACAATATGAAAGTTGCTGGCCATCATGTAATTTCACATTCATGCCCAATTTTACTCCACTGTCTTTGAGCATAAAACTAAAGCGTGCGGATTCTGGTACAAATCATAAAAGAGACTACAAGGAAAGTTCAAAGTAACCTCAAACATGATGACTTCACGTTCAAAAGATTTTTCTCATGGTTATAACATCTAAATCTTTGCCTCTGTGTGACTCACATGTTTCAAACTGGAAGTTTAGCCAAATCAGCTCTTGCAGCCAGGTGAGGAAAGAACTTCATTGTCCTAAGCACAGAGCAAAAGGTCATTCCCTTTCAACTTGGCAGGCTAAATATGGACAGATTTCACGAAAGGCTGCAGAACTGAGTGGGGGAAAATTACTAGCCCCAATCTACAGAAAATTAATGAAATCTATCATACACAGGTCAAAAAACAAGTGCTGGCGAGGTTGTAGAGAAAAGAGAACCCTAGTACATTGTTGGTGGGAACGCACACGGGTGCAGCCACTGTGGAAAACAGTATGGAATTTCCTCAGAAATCTAAAAGTGGAACTGCCTTTTGACCCAGCGATACCACTGTTGAGATTATATCCTAAGAACCCTGAAACTAATCCAAAAGAACCTACGTACTGCAATGTTCATACCAGCACAATTTATAATAATAACCAAGTGCTGGAAGCAACCTAAGTGCCCATCAGGGAATGAGTGGATCAAAAAACTGTGGTATGTTTACACAATGGAATACTACATGGTAGAAAGAAAGAAAGAGCTCCTACCCTTCACTACAGAGTGGATGGATCTGTAGAGCATTGTGCTGAGTGAAGTAAGCCAGGTGGTGAAAGACATGTACCATATGATCTCACCTGTAAGTGGAACCTAATCAACAAAACAAACAAGCAAGCAAAATATAACCAGAGACACTGAAAGAAAGAACAAACTGCCAGTAACGAGAGGGGAGTAGGGGGCAGATAACAGGGGGAAGAAGGGAAAGGGTCATCAAGGAACACATATAAAGGACGCATGGACAGAGCGAAAGTGGGGAAGGACAGAGGGTAGTAGGTGAGGGTGAGGGAGGGGAGAATGTGGTGGTGGGAAAATGGAGACAACAGTACACGAACTACAATTTAAAAAAGCAAGAAAATTAATGAAACCTCAGCAAGTTCTTTAAATGTCGCGTTGATGAATGGGAAATCCAACACACCAAGGCTTTCAGATTCTGTGGGCATCAGAGTTTTCTTCCAAGCGTGTACGGTAACAAAGGAGCTGTAATATCTTCCGTGACAATGGTCTCTAACCAAATCAAGTGTTCATCGCTGAGAGACTATCCAGTTTACTCCACCACAGTCAGAGCAAGCCACCCCACGAACAAGGTAAAAGTAGTCATCGCAGTTGACTGTTTATAAGCTCGCTCTGACATAAAAGTCCCAAAGGGACAACTTCTGGGACAGACCAAGGCTGCATGTGCACCATTCAGGCAGTGTTTGCATCAGGGCTGTACTGATTGAGGTCCTTCCCACCAAGGTCTGGGGCCCCGGTGTTATTCCCAGACCCACCAGAGAAGTTCAGACCAACGTGGAGTTCCCAAACACACACAACTCATTTTACTAAGTCAACCCTGTGGACTAAATTATGGTCTAATTCAGAGAAAGAAGGTTGGGTGACTAAAAATAATGAGACTAACATTTTAAAGAATGAGAATGGCTCTGGGTTTTTAAACCCCACTCCCTTGGATAAGTAAAATGAGAAACACCTTTACTTCCTCTTGCTTTAAATGGTGCTTTGCTTGTATCTGGTCTCCTTCTCTAGAGTCATCTTAAGGATGAAAGCTGAGTTTTCTGTTTATTAAGGTTTCCAAAATTGCTATTTATCACTCCACTACTGCATGTTTTCATTCCAGAGGCGTGTCATTGTGAATTTGTTACTGTGAGTTTCTCAAGGAGTCAAAACATCTAGAGAAAAGCATGAACTACACACAGCAGTAAAAACTGGAAAATGTTTCCACAACGTGGAAATGACACATCACCTAAAGACATAGAGGCCTAGGAAATACTCTTTCCTTTCAATCCACAGTAAATTTATTCAGATTAAACAAAAAATAAAAACAATAAACAGTCTGCAAATCAGAAACCAAAGTCAGAAAATTGGTTAAAATATCCTGTGAAAAAAATGTTGGAACTATTTTTCTCCCTTCTGTAAGTCAGTGAGGTCAGCTGTCACTCACACTCAGTATACATATTTTGGCTAGTACTTACTCCCACGTTCTCTCCTCCAACAATATTTATACCCAGATAAGGGGGAGAATCATCTCTGTACAAACTGACTACCTTTATTCCAACATTTTTCTACACAATTTTTTTAAAAAGAGAAAAAAGGCATAAAGGGAAGCCTAAGCATTTCTAAGATAAAAAGACTCAATAAATATAGACCCGTTCAATCGAGTCAGATCCCAGCACACAGAGAGCAGATCCACGTGGGCAGGAAGGACTGGTAAATATTTGCTACATAAAGGCAGCTGATATTTCTCTACCCTCTTGACCCTTGTCCTTTAAGACCACCCCCCCACAATACCCACATGCATTCTCATTTTGGTTATAACACGAACTCAAATCACTGGATTAAGATGAAACACTAGGAAGGAGCTTCTGATACCTTGTAAACCATACAAAGTTAGAAGGGTTCCTACTAATGTTAAGAGAGATTTTAATGTATATCTTAGTCACTGCTAAACTGAATCAGAAAACATTCAAGTTTGTAGAATTCTTTAAGGATGATGAAATTATCATATTAAATGCAAATTACTAAGACCTCTTGAACCTGATTATGTATGACATAGAATAATTTCTTAACAGGGTCCTATCTGATGTGGATTTCCCAAGAGTTCAAACCATATGGGGCCTAATCAGACAGCAAACATATTCTGTCCTTGGTTTGAACTAGTACAACAAATAATATTTCAAAAGCTATTTTTTTTTTCAGAATGTGCTACCAGTCTGGGAAAAAACACTAGCCTATCACCAAAAATTATTCTCTGTTATGAAGTCACTGCTGTGGTGTTGGAATATGTACAAAGATGGGTACAAACCTAAATAAGTGGCCACGTTCTTTCCCATATCTCTCTTCCTCTCCCTCTTTCCCTTCCTCTCTCCTTCCCTAGAAAATTAAGATCAGTGCCTTTGAAATCTTTCGTTGTTTAAAATTTTCAAATATCAGTAAAACCATAAATAGATGCCTTCGATATGGTAAAGAAACAATCCGTTTGGATCAGGATTTAGATATTAGGGCAGAAGAATAAATGACATGTTCAAATAATGCCAAAGTGAAACTTGCTGAAAATGTCAGTCGCCACATACAGGGTCCAGCAGAAGTAATGCCTGTGTGCACGTGGTCAGTAGAGTAATAACATGGATGTGATCATTTATAGTTGTAATTTGAACACTTCACCTAAAATCTCATATGGTGTGCTTGAGTGTGATATTGTTGGGTTACAGAATTACATGCTTATGATTTTGTAATAAAAGGTTTTGTAATAAAAAGGGGCGTTATTTTGTGCCAGACCCTGTATATCAATTCTAAAACACCAAAATGTGTGTGTGTGCGTGCACACTCAATAAATTGGGTTCAGGCAAGACACCTAATCTGATTAGAAAACAAGCCCAAACTATAAACTTTTAAGAATACAGTTTAAGTCTCTTAAGTACTTACAGAGAATTTTCAAAATACTAAATTACTTAATAGACTATGAAAGTTTATATATTTATATAGTTATATACAGTAAATAAAATATAATGCACAAAAAAAGGAACTTGCAAAATGATTCCTTATATACTTTTCCTTTCTCATGTACTCAACATTGACTAGTTGGTGGTAGTTCTTATATTACTTTTTAGCATAGAAAATCTTTTTTAATGGTCAAGTTTATTAATGTAAACTCAGAAATGAACACGAATTCACACTATGTATGAAAGGATGAAAATTAACAATGTTCCTGTCCAGTGAAAGTGAAAAATTAATGACATAGACCGTCTTCTCCATTTACCAAGCATGGATACTATTTAGGCACAAAATAACTTCAGCCACAATTGAGCCACTTCAGACACAGCCGTTCACTCACTGCACATTCATTCACCACGTACTACTCTACGATGATGGAGCTACAAGGGAAAATGTGGAGGTCACTTAGTCTAGACCCCCATTTTACCTGAGAAGCCCTAAGGATTAGAGAGAGCAAATGCCTCGACCATGAGCTCATTAGAAAGGCAAGCTCCTGCCCTTGCCAAGGTGGCTCAGTTGGAGCGCGTCAGGTACACAGAAAGGTCACGGTCAGCTGGAGCAGGGCTGGGGGGAGGGGGCCGAGAGGGAAGAGAGGAGAGCTCCTCGCTCTGGCTGCCGCACTGCCCTGGGGGCCGAGGGGTAGCAAAGGCCTCACTCACCTGGAGGCTGAGGGGAGTCAGACATTTGAGGAACAAAATGAAGCAATAAACGGGGTGATGAAATGAGCTGTGCACACAAGTACACTAGAATAAGGGGCAGCGGACAGGCAGACTCATCTGGGCTGACAGAGAGGAAACCTTTCCGCCCCGAGGAGGGGAGGCTCGCGGTGGTCATTCATGGTGGGACGGAATGTGGGTGGAATGTGGCGAGGTGAAGGCACAGAGGTTAGGGAACACAAGGAGCAAAGCTCAGTGGTCAGAAATAAACACCGTATGTCCAGGAGAAGTGGGAGACCAAGGGCGGACACCAGGGTCTGTCCATACTGCCTACCGTCCTAGGTCTTCCTCACCAGCCCTGTAACCACCATCGCCCGCCCATATGCCTGGTACCTGGCTCTAAATGCCACACAAATCAATTATAAAACGCCAAAGGAGAACAGTAACACGGTAATAGTAGGTAAAGTGCAAACAGCATTTACTAAGTAGCAAGGGCCCTTACACTGATAATCCCCTTTCCAGCTGAAGTAACTGAGGTATGGAGAGGTTAAGTGACTTGGCCAAGCTAGGAAATGTCAGGGCTCACATTCAAATCACAAGAGATACCAAAATTAAGGTAACTGACCACACAGGCATAACCTTCCAACAAGTCTGGAGACCAGATTCAGAAGAGCTTGGCACCCCCTTCCTCATCACCCAGCTTTTATTCCTTCTGGTTCTCCTTCTGACAATTCAGTCCCACTTGCTAAGGACTGGAAAGGCTGCTGTCACACCTCCAGGAATACTTCTAAAAGCCTCTGAGAGCTGATCCAAATGGATGGTTCTTTAGGTGCCGCCGCAACGCAAACAGAGCAGACATCTGAGAAACCCTGAGACAAGCCCTTCTACAGAGTGATGGCTGCCACCTGGCAACTGAGAATAGACTTCATAAACATCCTCCCTTGCAGCACAAAGTATCTGGTCACAGAGCTTGTTATCAGCAGAACCAGGATTAAAAATTGTGACCTCTGCCTTTTCTCTCTTACAGCCTATTCCCCCAAGGTGTGTATTTATATTTTTTGGCAAAGCAGCCAAAGGGAAACATCAAAAGGAGCCTTCCTGTGGGGTTAGCAGTGAGTGAATTTAACGGCTGGATGGAGAGAGCAAAGAGAAAGTCAGTCATGGGCAGTGTGTGAAATACATAAGCTCGTTCTGAAACATTTTCTCCTCTAATCTTGGAGCTGTTGCCTTTCTACTTACCCCCAAACTCCATCCGAGACTCCAGTCAGGCTCTCATAACACTGAAAGCTCCATGAAAGCTCCCTAATCTCCCATTCAAATTTCAGGCCTTTCGACTTTGTTGTTTTACAACAATGTAACTTCAACGAAGCAGTAACTGCAATGGCCTGACCAGGGAGAAGTGGTTTGGCCCTGTTTCCCAATCTAGCCATCTACGATCTACTCTCTACTCGTGGGGGAGGTCTCCGAGTTGGGGGACCCATCAGCAGTTGGCCAACTGCAGCAATTTTCAACCTTTTCCATCTCATGGCACACCTGTACTCATTACTAAAATTCTGCAGCACACCGAAAATATATTTTTTGCCAATCTGACAAACATAGGTATAATTTTGACTTATTCACACTGGACGGCTATTGTTGTGTTGGCTGTTGTCATTTTTTCACTTGACAGTCTAAGGGAGAAGAGGTCAATGCCCTGACTAAGGAGTGAGCTACTGCCCTGACACACTGGTTGAAAAGCGACTGGTTTACTGAGACCCCACAGCCACGGGTGACCATGTGGACCTCAGGGTGGAGCCCCCAAATAAAAAGCCCCTCTTTTTGATTATCAGTCTCATTGGTTAGATTTTATCTTCTTCTGTGGATTCTGGCCCTCCCAACTGCACCCTGACACACTGGGAGGGGGAAACAGGCTCTTTGAACACAGATGGCATGAGGTACTTGAGGACCAAGAGCTTAGCAGTGTGTTGGGCACATAGTAGGGGCTCAATGTACATTAATTACCTTTTTCCCTTTCTCCCCGAAATGAAACCATTTGGATCATCTCAGTGGTAGCAACAGACTAGAAGAAGATAAACTTTTTAAGTGAATGGCAATTTGGAATTTCATTTAAAACAATAAAATTAAATGTCAGTGTATATTAAATGATTAATTTCAACTTGTTACTGATTGACTGCAATTTAAATAACATTCTAAATAAAAATCCCTTTACAGTGAGAATTTACATAAAAGGATGTATGAACATAACATTTGCATAGTGAAAGTATAAAACAAGGCATGGATGCTTTTTTAATTGTAAAAAATATAGTAAGAGTATTACAAGAAAACCTCCCTACCTTCCCTAAGAACACTTGTTTTTTTTTAAGATTTTATTTATTTAGACAGAGGGGAAGGGAGGGAGAAAGAGAGGTAGAGAAAATCAATGGTCTCTCACGCACCCCCCACGGGGGACCTGGACTGTAAGCCAGGCATGTGCCTTAGACCAGGAATCGAACCAGCAACCTTTTGATTCACAGGCCGGCACTCATTCTACTGAGCCACGGCAGCCAGGGCCCTAGGAAGACTTTTTATTAATAGCACCCTACATGAGGCTCGCTTGCATTTCATGCCCACTGCGCTTTTCTAATAAAATTTTCCTTGAAGTTCTCCTTTTGCTGTGAACTTTAGTCATTGCCTTCCCACTGGCTATACATAACCACACATATCTTTCAAAACCTAATTGAAGCAGAGAGAAGTTAACATGATTTATTCAAGGTCAAATCTCAAATCTGGGGAAAAGCCATTAACACAGCCTCCTGGCTGCTGAGAGTTCTGGGTGCTAGGCCATAACTGCAGGGTAAAGTTTTAACTTTTGATAGTTGTTTTCAAAATTCCCTTGGGTACTTAAAAGCAGCTCATGTTGACAAGATAGAAGGAAGAAGCTTTTACCAAATTTCATTAACATTGCACAATTTCATATTCCTGGACCTATCACACATGCCAATCCATTTTTAACATAAGTCCCTTAAAGACACTGTATAACTGACTCAAATACATATATGAATGAGAAAGGATTTAGTGGCCTAAAATATACCCTATGTTTTTTTCATTAAATGCAGCTGAATCACTATGCATGGTAAGCAGTTTGTGCAAAAAGAAATGCTCTGCATTTAAGAGCTGCACTTGACTGCACTAGATCCCATTCTAAGATAGGACCCACATCAACAGTCCCGGGAAGGGTGGAGAGAAGACTCAGGGAATGCCAAATACATTGGGGGAGAAATATCACAAGTACAGAGCTGCACTGAGAAATGAGGCACCAGAGCTGTCATTAAAAAAAAAATTCACAAGCATGTGCAGATTAAGCAGATAACAAGAGGGGTTTTTTTCTCCTGTTTTCTGAAAAGGGAGGTCATTCCTCTTGCCTTCAGGACCTTAAAAAAAAAAAAAAAAACAGAGCAGCCAAAGCTGGGAGCTTTTGACCCCTGGAGAAGACACACTTGAATCTAATTCAGTGCCTTAGAACCAGGAGAAACACCGTGCCAGGGAGTTGTTTTATTTTGCCTTTGTTACCACAATCAAAGACTACTTGATAGAACAAATGGGCATTTTTTTGTATCGTTATATCATGAAATGCTCACTTGTCATTTAATTTTTATCTAATTGTGCTGGCTGTTTTTTGTCTGTCTCTTTCTCCTGTCTGCCCCCACCCCACCTACACTGGCATTCTCTGTGGTCAAAGAATCTGTTTCAGTATTAGTGTTCGATACAACAAATGTCAAGTAAACACTCGACACATTTCCTGTGCTATTTAAAGCATCCCAAGCAATTATTTGCTCTAAAAGTATTAAACTGTAAATTTTCTTAGCTGGTGCCAATGCCTATAGTAATAGCTGTCACCGAACAGCACTTAGAAGACTCAAGTACAGCTTTGAAATCAGCTACATTCTTAGGCTACATTTGCCAAGATTTTCTAGTTCCATATTTTTGCAGCATGTTTTTAAGACAAAGTACAAAACTGTAACAAAATGTCACATGAAGCTCTTTTTTTTCATATTTGAAGCTTAGAAATAGGCATATTGGTATCTTTGAACATAGATTTTTCTCTAAGTAAAAAGAGAGAAGATACAGATAGACACATACGCTTTAAGAGCATTTACTTTGAAAATATCACTACATCTGATAAAGCTCTAAATTATATAGTTGGTTCACAAATGAGGTCCCCTAACACTACCTCTATAAAGGTCACATACCACATTTACACATACAAATGCATGAAGCACTAGAAAAATATGAATAAAACACATATATATGTAAATGTATATGGGCAAATGATCACATACAGACAGATGCATATGCCTCTATACACACTTTTATTTTTGGCTAGATGTGGTTCTTTTTTACTCTTTTAAAAATTCATTATATAAATTTATAATTCCATGGGAGTAACAAAGTAACAGCTCTAAATCCTTGATATCTGAGACTGCATTAAATTGCCACCTCCTCCTACAGAACTGTATGGTCCTTGGAAAAAATTTTCACGCAACAGAGTATAATTTACAAACAAAATCCCCAAACCTCCTTGCTTATTTTTTTTAATATAGTTAGTGATTAGAATATATTTTCCAGCTGATGAAGGAATGCTATTATTCCCTCCAGGCCGGAACCCATTTTGGTTTTTACATACTGTATCAGGTATTACTACTGGCTGAAAGACTGCATTAAAGCATTAAGGGATAGCAGCTTTTATTATCTGAACATGTTCCACTCAATGGTTTTTTACTGTGCTATGAAATGCCCTCATATTGGTTACCAAAAATATATCACTATTTTAAGAGTCACGCTATTAAAGAACCATGTGTCTATAGCCCTTAATATCTGTGAATTATAACCCAACAAGGTTTTTAGAGATCTGTCAGCACAGTCACATTAAATCACCCCCTTGGGTGGTCTGCCTGTTCCAGTCTCTCCACAGCAGCCTTGTTTGGGAGAGGCATGATTCCAGTGCACTGTACTACGACCTCCTCAAGAATTCCCGACACCGGTCACAGCACTCAGGCCGCACAGCACAGCAGAGAGCATCTCCCTGACCTTTTCACACAGGTCTGGCCCGGTTCCTCTTTAGGCCTCACAATGGCAAGAGGAAAAGGGGGAAGAAGCAAGAGAGATGACGAAGCAGAGAAACGAGAAAAAGGAAGGAAAACAAAATCATCTGGCTGGGGTGCATTTTTTGTGCATTTTTGTCAAAAATATTTTAAAACATCATTTTTCTTCAGTGGTTACTTCAGAGGTGGGAAGCAAGGTGACGAGAGAAGAGAAGGCCCCATTTAGAGGACATCGAATTCGTGGTCATTTTAAAAACTGGGCAGAGAACTACTTGGGTGCTAACTGATTCCTTATTCTTTATCACATACTTCAGTTTTGTGACTATGCTTTTGTATATACTCAGTATTTATGAAAACAATTCCGCAAGTCCCACAATGGCACAGGTGGTATAATTTATAATTAGTTCATGTAGAAGATCTGAAGCTGAACAGTGTGAGCTGGCTCTGCGACCTCGGGCAAACGACTCACCCTTATCTGTGAAGTGAAGGGAATAACCACCTACACAGGTTTCCTGTGAGGATTAAGTGATTAGCACAATGACCGACACATCCTAGATCCTCCACGTGCCAGCCAGCCATTGTTATTCTTAGAAGAATAAGTTCTTTGCACGTTAAGCTTTCTTGAGTGTGTACACCCTTCTTTGTGTTTTCAATCATGAATCTGGTAAATAAATATTTGTTAACTGAATGATTTGTGGAATAAAACTATCAACAATCAAATGCAGGGTTTTTCACTAAAATGCCACATGCCACTTTCTAGAAGATGCCCAAATGCGTGAAGGAAACAAATGTAACGGTTCCCACAAGAAAAGCATGAAGGACTTGAGTGTCCAGTACCCTTTTAGAAAAGCCTAATTAATATCAGCAATAACAGCTGTCTTGTAGAAGAGATCAAACCAATGTTAAAGTCTGAAGACACTACTCTTTGCCCTTACATGCTTTGGGGGTCGCAAAACATAGTAAATCCCAATATCTTACACTGAGAAAGAATAACATTTAGCCAAATCCACTTACATTTTTTAAAAAGCTATACCCACCCCACCCCCAAGTAATATTAAAAAGGAAATCAATGATTAATTTGTTTGAAGCCACAGACCACAACTTACTCAACTTTATTGCCCCCTCGTAGGACAGTACCTTGCACATAGTAGATTTACAAGTGGACAAAACTAAACCAAACATAAAATGAGGAGGCTGAACAAAAAGATGTGTACAGACCTTTAAACATCATGAATGACAAAGCGCCTACATTATCAGACTATCAATGACTGTGTTTGATCTCCTTAGCTAAATTCAAAGACTCACTGTTCCATTAATAATAAAATTATTAAAGATATTACTCCTTCCTAATTTCAGTTAATGTGAACAAGGTCAATCTGATCTTTATTTCAGTGTTTAATTCTATTATCATAATATTAACAATGTATCTAACTCTAAGTTTCTAGAAACATAAAAAAAAACTGGAGACTGTGAGAAAAATTTTTTAGAGCTAAAGGAATAAAATTTCCTTTTTTTCCTTTTGTAATTCCTGATCTCCCTGTGGTGTATTTATTGAGCATTAGCTGTTATTTAATACAATGGCTCTCCTGGGACAAAGAAAATTAACCTAAAAATAAAGAGTTTTCCAGGAATAAAAAGAGATAGCTGAAATAGAAAAATACTAGAGGGAAATAATCTTTGTACTACATAGCAATTAAAACCTCATAAACAAAAAATACATATTTTTAAAGTCATATAGCTGTAGAACTGGGCAAAATGCCAGTTTTGATAAGCTGTGGAATACTTGTAAGAAAAAAGGAAAACCCATGTCGAAGGGTTAATTTTCTCTCAAAATCAGTTACTCGCAGACCTGTACCTAAGTCACAAAGTGTTTCTGAGTTTGGTGTGTAGCCCAGGCAAAAACCATCCTCCCAGAGGCAGAAACTCCTCATTCTGAGCTGAAATAGATCCCGCAGTATTTCACGTGTCTGAGAACAGATCCTGAAGGCTACGAGCCAGGGTTGTTTGAGCAAAAGTTACAAGCGAAGGTAGAGAATCAAAAGACAAAGATTTCAATGTCAAGATGTAACACTCTTCATTTTTCTAGGGCGCATGCTAAAGAAGGACTTTCATTAGAGAGAAAAGTAAAAGCAAAACTACGCCTCCTTCACAGGAACTGGCAGATGAAGGCTGTATGCACAAAACACCTGGATCTGCTTTCCGGCTTCCTTGCCAGCGACTTTTTTTTGAAACAGAAGAGTAGCTCACAGCCACAGGAACCTCAGAGCAATGACTGACATGCAGCCACACAGACATACTCTCACACAGAAGAGAGCAAAGCTGATGCTATTTCAATATCGTGAAATATTTTCTTAACCACGCACAGATGGAAGTACAGACTTCTCTGCCAACCACTTGGTTCAGAAACTTTGCTCTATTTTTAATTATTTGGTTCAGAGGACCCGTTTGTGATTAACTTCTGTGTTGGATGGCAAAGCAAGTAAAGTCCTGACCCACAGCAAAGAACACCGAGAGAAGCTTAATTATTTTTAAAGAGCTAGTCCGATATTGTAAATCATGTGTAGGAAGACCCAATTTGTCAAAGACCCGTGGACGGTTCATACGGTTTGGAGAGTGTATCAGTAAAACAGAAAAATCCAGATCTTCAGGAAGTGACACCAAAATGAAGTTCTTAATGACAGA
This sequence comes from Carollia perspicillata, assembly GCA_004027735.1. Classification (NCBI taxonomy): domain Eukaryota; kingdom Metazoa; phylum Chordata; class Mammalia; order Chiroptera; family Phyllostomidae; genus Carollia; species Carollia perspicillata. Next base: position 14,599 of record PVKM010020774.1, read on the forward strand.
TAGATTTTCATCTCTGAGAGATGAGCACGGAGTAAGAAATGGAGAGGAAGAGATTAACCGTGTTGTAAGGACTAATCTTGCTAGCACTAGAAGCTTCAGTTTGGAGTAGGATCGGTGCCTGGAATGCCAAAGCTTTCAGCACAGGAAATAGACGCAGATGCAAGGAGAAGTTGGTCAGGAAACTCAGACCGTAGAATTCGGAATCGCACACCAGCACTGCTGAGCAAGATGACATCCCAGGAGCGAAGAGGAAAGAGAAACAAGTGGCGGCATTAAGACAGAAGAGATGGTCAAGGTGAGAATGAGCAGGTTGGAACAATTTTATATTTTGAAGAGCTGTGTATTAAAAAGAAAAAAAAAGTGTTTCCAAATAGAAACTATAAACCCAAGCAGCAAATTAGTATAAACGCAGAAAGGAAATCCAATGTAAGACTTCCGATGAAAACCCTTGAAGGAAAACAGAGCTAAAACCTGACAGACTTTTATGCCCAGAGAAGCTCTGTTTTCATCAATACCCCTAAAATTTTAGGACACTCTCTGTTTGAGTCCCTGAGGGACCTGGAAACCTTAGATTGCCCTAAACCGCAGGACATGGAGAGCCAGGATGTTTCAGGAATAGCAGTTATTGCGAAAAACTACATTTGCGAGGACTCCGGCATCAACACCACAGTGACCTGGGAATGGAAAAGACAAAACAAGCAGCTGGGTACTCCTTGAGAAGTGTCGAAATGAGAAGTAAAAACAGAACACCGTTTGCATGGGGGTCCTGCTTCTGCAGGTCAGCTCCTTAAACCCCTGACACCGGCGCACCAGCTTTCGCTGGGCCGACTGACGTGGCAACACCTGCAGAGAACACGTCCACAGGGTGGGCAATTAGGGAGTTTCAGGAATTGGAAGCGATCCAAGGAACCATCACGGAGAAGAAAAAGTTGATCGGTTCCAGAAAGTCCAAAAAAAAGGCAACTCATTATTTATATCCTTATATGTATATTCATATTCCTCCTTCCCGACTATGTGAGGTATATGTATGGGTATGTGTGTATGTAAGAGACCAGAATTTTTTTTAAAAAAATCAGAATATTTTTTAAAAAAGCACATTTATGTCTGAATTATTTATAGTCGTGAATGGTTGCATAATACCAACCCAACAGTATTACTATGGGCCACAGGTCCTAGATCAGAAATGTTTTTATTTCATTTAGAAATGTTTCTATTTGCTATGACAATAGCCGCTGTGCTGCGATGGGATGTGACCTGTGTCTCTGTCCATAAAACAATCCTGTAAGATATGTAAACAGGAATTCAGTTTTCTTTAAGTCAAAGAAGGCAAAACTATGGTGGTCAGAACAAGAACTGCTTTCTGTGGGATCTTCTAGTTCAATGAAAGCCATTCAACTTGAATCAACTGCTGTATCCATTCTCTAATACACAGCAGATTTATATTTCAGAAGGTTTTCAACAGAGAACAAAATGTTACTGAAATACCTCTTCCATTCCTTTTGTCCTACAAACATTCCATGGGCTGAACTCCCAACAAGGGGCATATATTTGTCAGCTTCTGTTTGCACTTGTTCTGGTCTGGTTTGTCTTTGTTGCATATTTTCAGCTTTGACCCTTTCCTGGCAAAAATTAATATACACCTTTCAGTCGTGTTACAACTTGTAATTTAAAAGGAAACCTTTTTATTCTGTGCATTGGCCAAGTACCTGTAACTTTTAAAAATGAGCCCTGCTCTTTAAATCAGTGACAGAACATTTTTTATAACGACTTATGTAAACACTAGAAATCCAGGGAGAAAATTATTCCAATCCAAGAATCCACACATTCCAAAAGCAATCACTTGAGTATTTAAAAGCTAGATCTGTGGTGAGAGACAGGCTAGAACTAGCTTGAACAAGTCTGAGCAAGATGCATTTAGCCTCCACTGCCTCTACTCCAGGTCATCCCAGGACTGTGCCTATGGGCAAACGCCAAGGTGGAAAGAATGGATGGGTGCCTGTTTCCTAGCATATCTGTGCAAAGACTCAACAGAAGTTCAAGAGGGAGCCGCTGCTCCGACGGGGACAGAAGGTGTGTAACTGCAAGCTGGTCAGGCAGAACATTTGCCACTGTCCTGGCCATTTATTGACGAAGCCATTTAAAGACGAGCCTGAGCCAGCTCAAAATCAGTTGGACACAGATATCAGACCACGGGAGAGCTAAAACACTGGTTCTGAGGGATGACGTCCAAGAGGAGGCCTCTGAAGCTGGGTGTCGTCCTTTAGGGTAGCCCAGAATAAAATGGTGATGCATTATGCCTCCCGGCGAGTTCATATACACTTGGAACAGCAAAGACACCAAGTCCCGCAGACTTCCAACAAAGATCTTGGGGAAAGAAGAGATGTCCACCAGCACTCCCCGTGACCTGTTAGAGAGAAACATTCTGAGCTACTCCATCACCAAGCAAAACGCCCCCGCCAGGCTGTATCTCCTTGGCTCCTAGGAAAAAGGTGTAAAGACAGCGGGAAGGGTTGAGAGAAGATGCCTAAAAGTGAACTGGCCTTTGTCTCATCTGTTGTGTTATTAACAGGTTTCCACATAGAAAATCTAGATTTGGAAAATATAGAAGTGAATCAGGTTGTAAGTACTTCTGAAACTAACAGCAGGGTCGTCAGCCACCAGATTACTTCTGCAAAGAAAGAAAAGCCTTCGTAACAATTATTATACAGGCTCCTGGCATCAAGAGATAAATGACATTTTTACTAAAAGATCAACCACAAGATGTCGTAGGACAGTAGATACTCATCACAAAAGCGACTCAATAACCTGCACGGGCTCTGTCCAGCCTGAGAGGCATAAATCTGATTCCCGGGTGGCTGGATGAGCTCCCTCTACCTGCTTCTGTAGTATACAGAAAGACAGTAGGGGCCCACCGATACGGAAATGATCTGACTGTCATACCTTCGCATCCACATAGGAAAGGACCTCTCAGGGAAGATGGCATCAGATTTCAAGATTCCACAGACAAGATCAAGTTGATTTCCTCATGTTTTTAACCTTGCTGACACTGGTGCATTGAAGAAAATACAGTTCCAGAAGCTCAACTTTAAAGGTGCAGTGGCTGCAAAGCGGCAAACACTCTCTACCATCCATCAAGTTCAGGTTTATGCACTACAAAGACATCTAACGTCTAAACTTATAGTGACAATTTAATTTAAGGGCCAATTTAATTAAGCAAAGTTATGTCTCTTCAGTCTACAAATTCAGAGACACAACTGCCTAATCCCTGGGGTACCTTGGCTGTACAGCTGATGGAGAGGGGAGATGACCTGCAATGCAAGTCAGAAGGCCAGGGTTACAGCACAGGCCACATGTGCTCAAGCCACCAAAACCCAGCAAATCAGTCAACATTAGGTTTCAGAAAATGCAAAGGGCACTCTCTGCTCAAGGAGTCATGACGATCCAGTGGAACCACTTACCCAAGGCACTCTGAATTCTGCGACATGCTATCAATAAGCTGAAGGAGCCACTGCACATGGTCTAATGAGTCTGATTTTTCATTTTTTTACATTTTATTTATTTGTTTTTAGAGATAGGGGAGGGGAGGAAGAAAGAGAGGAAGAGAATCATCAAGGTGTGAGAGAACATCTATCGACTGCCTCTCACACACTGCCCTCAACCAGGGATCGGGCCCACAACCCAGGCATGACCAGGAATCGAACCAGCGACCTTTAGCCTTTGCAGGATGACACTCAACCCATTGAGCCACGCCAGTCAGGGCATGGCTGTGGTTTTTAAGTCTGTATTTACTAAATCAGAGGCTCAGACTGCAAAACACCCCCAAGAGAAAAGGGTAGTTTTGACTAGTCCCACAGAGAAACAGAAAAACATGGTACTTTCATCCTAGTGAAGTCTTTGAAGACCTTGAACATTTAAAGTGGGAAAGTTAAAAACATTTTTTTAAAGAAATCATTTCCTGAGATGTCAGGGCAAAGAGTAAAGAGTACACCATTTAGAGATAGAAACTCTTGAGATTCGTCAAGTCATCAAATGTTCTCTGCACAGCAGAATAGCAAACAGCTAGTGTTTGCTCATTTCCATAGATTAACAACCCTCTCTCCAAGACTTGAGGATGACATGAACTGTGATTTGCAGAGTTTTGTTTGAAGAGGCTCATATACTACCAACCGGTAAGACTCATGTTTCAAGGTCACATGCAAAAATATTTTTCTTCATTTTAGTGTTGCTTCTTACACACACTGGCCCATTCTAATCTCTAGGATGCCTAGAATGGATCTCAGGCTTGCTGGGAGGGGAAAAAATAAAAGTAGTCTACCCACCTTTTGCATTTGTTTACACAGATTGTTAAGATGGTACTTTTCATTAGATAAAACTGAGATGGAGGGAAAAGGACAACCTGTTCCTTCTGAAGAGTAGAGAAAGGTACAAAGGGTTACAGAGGCTTCAACAGAATAGGAAAGTCAAAATAAAATGCCAAAATTTGGGCTTCGATGTTATCACCATATTTCCTGCAAACTTGATAGAAGGCAAGGTTTTATGGAAGGAGACTATAAAAGAAGTAACCTGATCATCTTTGCTCCTATGAATAAAAGAAGTAAACTTGCCTTATGGGCTGATGACCACTTATTAAAAAAAAAACTTGGTGATATTATGAATAGTTTCAGATGAGACGTACCAAGGCAGCCCCAGAGGTGAACTGGAAACAGAGCCTTGGCAAGGGGAAGAGCAATCAAAACAAAATTCATCCTGAGTCTTTTCTGTCCCCACCTGGACCTTGTTAGAACAGAGCAAGACAAAGAGGACTTTGGGGACTCCCTCCAGAGCACTGCTGCAGACAAAGGGCCCAGGCCCTGGTCCCCAAAGTCAGGTTCCCTTTTCCATACCTGCCAAAATTCTATCAGGAGGCATAGAGCCCCTCATGTTGATAAACACCCTCTACCTGGAAAAGGTATCCTCACCTACAGCAACAAGGTAACTTCCAGACAAACTCCTACGCAAGAGAGGAGGTGAATGGCTGAATGGCCAGCTTACACAAAGGGGCAGATGCCAAGGTCAGAGTGCCCTCCCCACCCCTCAGTGTCATCCCTCGTGGGTGGGGTGATACACAGACTGGTTTCAGGCTTCCCGTGTTCCCTCGGAGTGATTCTCCTGTCCACGCAATGCTTTACCTCAACTTGACCAGCCTTGCTTGGGACTCCAGAACTATTACTCTCTTCCATGGATAACGATCTCCTGGGCCTACTGACCTCAGGGGGAACTTTCACCTGAGTTGCGCCTGGGGGCACAAGGGTGCTTGAGAGGGAAGGATCCAGGCCAGAGAACAGAGGTGAGGGAGATGAACCTCAAACTCACTCATTCACTCAACATAATAGCTGTTGGATTTCTAAGAATCCTCAGGTAACCTAAATTCAATAGGAATTTTTTCAATACAAAGAAAGTCTTACACATTCAAACACCAAGTGACCTTTTTCCTGCATTGAATTTCAAGAATAATAATAGAGTTTTGTGTGGTTGTATGCATAGTGTTATGAACTTTAAATTATCACCGAGCATACCCAGTATTCTATTCTATGTATCTTTTGTTCTGGAAAATTCTTCATTGGACCTTTCTCTTTCCTTTCTTTCTCCTTAGCACAGCCATCTGACACGTTTGTCACCTTCGTCACCCATTGTTGTGATACACGAAGCTACTCAAATAGGTGCCACAGCTTTCCCACTACTGTGGTCCCCCAGATATATGCTGCTTCCAGACACAATTACACAAGTCGTGGTCTGTATTCATAGATGGAATCATATCCAATTTTTATCATAAAAATTCACACTGTAAGGGAGATAATTATATTCATTAGATAGATATCAAATGCCTACTAGATATCAAATGACAAGAATGGAAAAAAAATGGGGGTTGGCGGGAGGTTCTGTCACTGAGCTGGAGAAAAGGGGTTACGAAGTGTTACAGAAGGCAAAGGATCCGGCGCTCTGGGATCTCAGACAGACAGGAGGGGATGGAGTGCCAGGGCTCGCAAGGAAAGGACTCCAGGGTAGGATTTTAAGAATGAGGGAAAGTTAGCCAGAGAGGGCAGGCGGGGAGTGGATGTCAGAAAAGGAGAACGGCATGACCACACAAAATGCTGGGGCACGAGAGAGAGCAAGGCGCTTCTAGGGAGGAAAGGCTTTGTGACTGCAGGGAAGAGAAGGAGGAGAACGGGTGGGAAAAGCAAGGTCCCCCAATCCTCCTGAGCATGGTTGTCAATTCTGGGCTTTATCCTGAGGGCCATGAAGACTCAGGGGAGGGTGAAGAAAAGCAGAGATGCCAACAGCTGTCAGTGTGACAGTGAGAAACGTTCACTTTGGCTTCCTAAAGGAAAACGAGGTGGACCCGAACAAGAGCTGGACAGAACATCCACAAAGGTCATTTAGGAGGAACAGCACGCCCCAAACCACCCAGCCCCGCTGAGCCACTAGCCCAGCTTCAGACCTTGGGACCAGGCTTCTCCAAGGCTCAATCCCTAGGAAATGGCTCCCAACATCCCCCCCGAAGAGCTAGCTCCCTCAGGGAACAGCTGCAGCAGGAAGGAAGCCCAGGAGCAGGGTCCTCATAGTGCAACACGGGGGAAAGTCAAGCCCGAGGCACCTCTTCCTCAGCAGGGTGGCCTGGAGTCTATCGAGTGTAAGGTGTGAAGACCCCAACCCAGGACCCTTGGATAAAGATCCGACTTCACTGGGCATGAAACTCCTGACTGACCTCTCCGGGCCCAAGTGAAGGAGGTTCCAGGCTTCCAGCACATTCCTGTGGCTGGGCTTCCTGAGAAAAACACGGGTCAGCAACAGAGGGCAGAGAACCCCATAGGCAGAGAAAGGGCCAGAGAGCTACAAAATGAGCCCAGGGTGGGTAAAGGTTAAGGACAAAAAGTGAACAGCAGGTGGGAGGGGGAGAGGAAAGAGGGCCCCGGCAACACAGAGCACTAGGGTTTCAACGGGAGCAGCTCCCAAGGGAAGCAGTGGGCAGATGGGAATGAGAACCATTCCCAGCAAAGCTGAGCTGTCCACCGCTCTAGCGCAGACCGGGAGCTGTCCTCATCTCACAGTTCCTTCTAGGCTGGTCCTGACTGCAATCACAGGAGAAAAAAGAGATAACCAAAAATACGAGAAAACCAGACTGGGGAAGTAGCCACAGCAAATACGACTTAAAAGAAATAGCTAGACCATATAAAGAGCTCATATACATAGATGAGAAAATATCAGGACTCTCATTGGCTCATTATACAAGAGAAAAGTAGTAAATAAACCTATATGGGAATGTTCTATCTCTGAGAGGGAGCAAAGGAACGCAAATTTTAAAACCAAGAAACCTATTCAATTAGCCAAAAACACTTTAAGTCCCGCAGTGAATCAGGACGAAGCAAGGCACACTCATGTGTCATTAGCAGCGATGTAAATTGGCCCCAGCCTTCTAGAAAGGAACTCAGGGCAAGCCCCCTCTTTGGTAGTAACAGCCTTCTGATGGGACCGTGTCCTGAGTCAACACTGAAGTGGAGGCAGAGGGTCACTGAAGCTTTATAACTGTAAACAATTGGGAACAATTCAAATGTCCACAAATAACACAACACTGAAATTAACATAAAACAGCTTTATAGAGTATTATGTAATCCTTGTAAATGATAATTATAAAGTCCAGGTTGCAAATGAGAATGTTTATGCTAAGTGGAAAAAGCAAAACAGAAAAAAATATACATATTAAATTGTCAAGAACCAGAAGACAACACATAAAAGCGAGAATGATTTATGGACTGGGATGGTGGAACCAAAGGGAACTTTTGCTTTTATTGCCTTTCTTTTATTGCTGTAATGTATAGGCAACCGATGTTTAAAATGTATTATTTCTATCAATCACGTAGAAGTGAACGACCTCTTCTGTGGAGCACACCGACCCGCAGACAGGGTCACGGCCAGATCAGTGGAGGGTGTCTAGGCCTTCCCTAGTTCCAAAGGTCCGTTTGGGACTCAAACACGGTCCATGAGAGGCTCTGAGGGGCTCCTCATACCTGGGATAACCCCAAAACATAGCTCTTTTCCTTTGTCCTTATTTTTTTCCAGCTCTTAAATGCTATGTCTTCCCCCTTCTTCCTTTTTTTAAAAATTACGTGTTGAGGACCTATGCAATGTACAGATGGTGAACGCTCACTTGATTGTTCCAGCCATCCAGTCGGACAGATGTCACCAGACACATTTTACAGATGAGGAAATTGATTAAAGAAATGTGGCCTCAGTCACACAACTCGGGAACCAGGGCCAGAATCCAAACCTCCCTCTCCCAGGCTTCAGAGCCCTCAGCCTAACCACCACAAATACAGCCTCTTCCCTCTTCCTCTGCCGAGGAAACAAACACAACGGAACACTCTTAAATGTCACCTCTTCTATTTGTACTAGGTGCCTAAAGAAACTGTTCGAACTGCAAATGAATCAAGAGACATTTATTGTACGTACTGTTTATAAATTAAGCAATAAGACAAGATAAC
>PVKM010020775.1:0-23117 GCA_004027735.1 Carollia perspicillata
TGTGAGGGAGCGGTCCTTTTGTGTGTCGATGTTTGCAACTGAATGTAATCACAGAGAAGAGGCCACCTGAAGGGAGCCGCTGAACAGAGGGGCTCCCTCGCCACCTGCAGTCTCTCTTTCCTTTCGAGAGCATGCGCGCCCTCTGCTGGCCACTAAAAGAAATACCTAGAAGGACACATAACAAGGGCTATGGTTCTCCCTCTGTCCGTCCTTTCTTTTTTCCCTTTTAAAAGATTTTATTTATTTATTTTTAGGCAGAGGGGAAGGGAGGGAGAAAGAGAGGGAGAGAACCACACATCAATGTGTGGTTGCCTCTTGCACACCCCCTACCTGGGACCTGGCCCACAACCCAGGCATGTGCCCTGGCTGGGAATCAAAGTGGAGACCCTTTGGTTCGCAGGTGGGAACTCAGTACCCTGAGCCACACCAGCTAGGGCTCCTTTCTTTCTTCCATTCATGCCTCCCCTGCATCCATCCACCCACCCATCCATCTTCCTTCCTTCCTTCCAGCCAGCCAGCCAGCCAGCCAGCCAGCAGATGCCCAGGCACTTGGTTAGGCACTTTAGGGATATAGAGCTAAATAGGAGAAAACCGTACATTAAGGGGACACAGTAGTAAACCAAGTATATGTGTTGTTATGAGATGTGTGCTGTTAGTGTCGCTTTTATTAGTGAGAAAACTAAGGCTTTCAAAAGCAGCCCTGGCTAGTGTGGCTCAGTGGATTGAGCACCCACCTGCAAAACAAGGGGTCACAGATTTGATTCCCAGTTGGGGCACATACCTGGGTTGTGGGCCAGTCCCCAATGGGGCCACGTGGGAGGCAGCTACACATTGATGTTTCTCTCCCTCTTTCTCCCTCTCTTCCCCTCTATCTAAAAATAAAATGAATAAAATCTTTAAAAAAGAAAAGTTATGAAAATCACCCAAGGTTGGTGGGGCTGGAATTTGAGCTAAGGTATGTCTGACTTAAGCTAGAGTATAGCCTGCCATAAATAAAGATTGCATTTATTTGAGCTGTAATCAGAAGGTAAATTGTATCCTACCAGAAAAAAAATATGTTATTTGGTTCAGTTTGAATATGAAGTGAAGTCTAAGTCACCCTATGTGCTATAAAGAAGCCATGTTATAATGGATAACAGGAATTACACAAAGCACTAATCTAATCCTCAGACTGAATCTGTACTAAATGGGTGGTAAATATGAAATGATGGATACCCAGGAAAAAAATTTTAACCTCTAAAGAATGAAAGAATCCTCATTTCACATTGCAGACCCCTCTGTTGGGGCTGGATCTGTGACAGGAAAGCGGGGAACAGGTGGTGTGGTGGGAAGCACACTACATGGGAAAACTAGTCAAGTTAGGCCGCCCACTGACCTCAGGCCTCTGGAAGATGCTGACTCCAGCTCTGAACTAGACACTTGAACTGCCTGACATTCAAATACTCTTCCAACATCTGCCTGGCATGGTTCTATATCCACCATCCCAAAACCACTCAGCAAATGTTGCTTGTTGGTTCTGTACTGGGTATTAGGCTACCTCACTGACTGCAGAAACTAGGGTTCAAACTCCAGATGCTAGGAGAAAGAGAGCCTTCCTGAAGAATTCAAAGGTAAAGGCCTAAAATAGAGTGGAACAGTTTGTCAAGAATCAGAATATGTAAGTAATATTACTCTTTGTGCTGCCTAAGTAATCACTAGTTAATGTTTTGAATGCCCAAGAGAAGTTCTGTAAAAGAACTAGTTACAGGTCTTAAGTTTGACTTATTATTAAAAATATTAAAGTTGTTTTTCTTAAGCCTCTAGAGTCTATGTACAGATTATCTTGTATTTACAAATCTACTGATTTGGTCTAAAAGAAGCAATGTTTTTACTTTTTTTATTTATGTTTAATTAGTTTATAAGTTTAACAGATTGTAAATAATCAACATCACCTACCAAAGCCATTACTTTACACATTTAATATACCTAAATCTTTCAAACATTTCACATAACTAACAAGGCAGACTTGGAAGTCTAAGAAGTAAAATTCTTTTTCATAAAACACACCAATCTTATAAATAAGGTAGATAGATCAAAGTTCTCACAAACATTTCAATACTCTTTATAAACTTGATCGAATTCTCCTAAACCTTTCAAATTAAAATCACCAGGTTAATGTATCACAGCCTCTTAAATTATTTTGGAGACATCTTAGATAACATAGTGTATTGAGAGTATCACAAAGACTATAAAGCTTACTCTTAAACATGATTTCAAAGTACATGGACTTGATATGACATCATCGTCTCCATACCCCTTTGCCTTCCTGGAGTGCAGTCGCCTTATCAATGAGAGCCAATTTGCCATCCTGGCTGGGAGCACTGGGTTGAAAGTGCCCATCTGCAATATGGGTACAAACCCTGGTTATGGATCAGAGATTCAAGGCTGGGCGCAGGGCCTGATCCATCCCACAGGTTAGCCACCTCTCTGCTCCCACCCTCATGTCATTCATTCCATTCACAAGATGTTCCTGCCTTCTCACAATAAACTGGTGAGCCAGCCTAGACCACGCAAGTACATCCATTCATTTTTAAATTTTATTTTTCAATTACAGCTTATATTTAATATTATTTTGTATTAGTTTCAGGTTTACATATGTCAATTTATTGATAGACCATCTGGGTGTAAGCATCTTGAACTGTTAGACTCCCATCACTAGTCTGTAACCTTCTTGAAGTCAGGATCAGTGTCTCTGTCTTGTCCAGTACTTTGTTTCAGGGACCTTGCCCTGTGCTGTGGTATCTGGGCACTTCGTGTCTCCATGTCCAGTGAGAGCGAGAAAGCAGACTTCTTCCCATGAACAGAAGACACAAGTGCAGACCTGTAGAGGTCCCGACTCCACCTTAAAGGCATTCCTGTTGTACTTCCAGATGTTTCTGCAGCATCCAGCTGTATCCCTGAGTTTTAGCAGTGCGCAGCAGCGTGATGCTCAACAGCAGCTCCCTCAGAGGTCAGCCCCAGGGGCCCAGTCCCCACTCGCCACAAACCCTCAGCTTCCAGGGCAGATAACCTCCACCCAGGTCACAGACCAGCACCTGCTCAGAGAATCAAGTGTGACATCAACCCAGGTAAACATCCTCACACATGTGTCCCCACAAGTCTCTATCATCCACTCCTGGTTTTAGCCACTATCAGTGTGAGAACACATCATCCACTTCTGTTTGTTGTTCTTTTCCCCGGGCCCACCATGCTCCTCATCCCCCAGATTCCCTTCCAAGCTTTCCCTCACGCCATTACCACAAACTAAAAGTCACCAGTGGCCTTGTTACCTGCCAGTGAATAGCACTAGAATTCAATGGAAGTGAGAGTTCCTGAGTACCTCCTTCTGAAGGACCAAGAGGACGCAGCTTCCCCTCAAGCCTCCTATATTCACATATACAGGTGTGGATATAGTGGACCTCTGTGGAGCTCCTGTTATTCACAGCCCCCAGGGGAATAAGAGTTGTCCTTGACCTGAAAGAGCTTGTAGTCCAGTGGGACCTCTAGGAATGTAAACAGATACTTTAAATAAAATGTGGAGAAGTACATGTGGCAGTCTAGTCCATCTTCACCTAAACTTAAGAGTTGTACTTTGAAATACAGCCTTTTTGTACTAAAGGTCAACAGAAAAAAACAACGGCTGAGAATAGCCAGGAAATTTTTGGAAAAGTAAAACTGAGGCAGGATTGACACTATCGAATATTGAAAGACTTTGGAGATGCTCTGAGAATTAAAACACTGTGGTGCCATCATGTTAGTAGACAATTAGTAAAACAGTAGAAAACCCAAAAGCAAACCCAAACTCATCCCCTCATTCACTCATCATTTCACTCAACGAATCTATTGAGCACTCACTGCATGCCAGGCACTAAATTCTAGGTACCAAGGGACAGCAGTGAACCAAAAAGAATCTCTGATCCAGTGGGAAGAGAGAGAAATAAGTAAAAATCATAGCATGTCAATGGCAACACAGGAACACTGGTGAAGTAGGGGATGGGCTGGAGTTTTAACCAGGTGGCCAGAGAAGGCCTCACTGAGAAGATGGCAAAGACCTGCAGGATGAGGGAATGGGCATTTGGTGGTGGAAAGAGCCTCGCACATGCAGGAATCAGCAACTGCAAAGGACCTGGTGCAGGAGGAAGCTGAGGATTCTGCCTCTGCAGGGGAATTTGTTAAGCAGAAAGTTGTTCAATTCAACACACATCTGTGGCTTATCTACTGAGAGCCTGGCACTGTCCTAGGTCCCAGGATCCAAAGAATCCTTGAGGTGCTTATAATCAAATGGTGAAGACAGTCACAAGATCAAAATAATAAATAGTCAGTAGGTTCTAAGGTAGAAAAGAGACCTAGAAGTGTGGAGGAGGGAGGTTCTGGGAGGGTTCCTGGGGAGATGACGGCTGAGCAAAGTCTTAAGTTTTGCCTTTCTCATTAAAACGAGGCTCAGGGTCCCAAGTCAACCAGAAGCATGCAGACGATACCAGCAGGTCACCACCCTGTGGGGAGCCTAACAACTTCGTTCAGCAGCCCTATGGCTGTGCTCTCACCAACTTTGAGCCTGACCACACTGGACTCTAACACCCAGGACATCAACCAGTGCCAGCCCAGCCCGGACTTCAGCCATGATAGGCAGCTCAGGTAGGGAGCCTGTCCTTATTTATAAGATAACTGAAGCTGAGCTTGAGACTCCTCATTTCAGCAAAGTTCAGATTCCCCGGCCTCTGTAGTTGATCCCCACTAATGCAGAGGCAAGAGATGGTGGGGGTCTTGATGGCCAGAGGACGTGGTCTGCTGTGTTCCTCATCCTCTGAGAAGAGCAGGCAAAGGGATTCCTGCAGACAGAAAGGACCCAGCCAGGCTGGACACGTGCTGCAATCATCATCCAGCAGGTCTACAGTTTGAGTGCTAATCAATTTCCCATTTGTCTCTTCCTCTGCTCCAAGGCTATTGCTGAGTCAGCCAATCCAGCCCATGATGCCTGGGTCCTGTGATGCAAGGCAGACCTATGAGGTTGGCAGGACTGGACAGCACATCAAGTAGGTGGCCAAGTGGAGGGAGTAGGCCAAGAGCTCCACTGGATGGTCCCAGGCTGGCAGGCTCTCACCTGCCTGGACCCGCAGCTCCCCCATGAGTCCCACATCCTTTGAAGGACCTTTCCCTCAGCTTTTCCTCCTCCATTTCCCATTTGAGTAGATAAAACTTTGTGCCAGCGTTCCATGCTTAGAACAGGACCCAAATGAAACAATTAATCATATCTCTACCTTTTCATCATCCTCTGATGTCTTTACAGGTCTAAATGCCTTCACCCTCAGCAGTATCCCAGGTAAATGTAGCCCTTGGCTTCAGCTGACCAGCACATGCTGGCAGACTCTACAGGCGCACGTAGCCTACTCTGTGATTCTAGAACTCTGCTGCAAGACTGTGAGACCTTGCAATGAAGACCCTCTGTCCCTCCCAGAAACACAACCATCTCTCTCTCCTTTCCCCAGGAGAAACCCCAGGAGCAGCAGCAGCTTTGCTTGGCTGTTTAATTCTAGAGACAAAGGTTACTGGAGACATAGCGAATACTTGAACAGCTACTGGAAAACAGTGTCTGGTCCTATGAAATGAAGCATAAAAAGAACTATCTCACGTCTTCTTAATATAAACGTCTTTTTTATATAAACAGTGATTTAATTTGTGATAGAAGTTCACCAGGACAGTGCTAGCTAATTAGGCCTGGCGTGCCCTCACACAGAGGCCTTATAGCCATCCCCTAGGACCGTCCCCAGAAGCCCTTTCTCCTGTGTCCTCCCTCAATCACTTACACTAGTAACAGCAGATGGTTGCTGAGCATTTCTGAAGGTCAGCGGCCTGTACCTACATCATTTCATTTTGTTCTATAAAAACCCAGTGTGCGGGGTGGGGGTGTGTGTGTGTGGAGGGAGTGCACAGTGTAGAAGCTGCCTCTGAATTCTTCAATGATGCTGTCAATCAGGTGGCGGTAGGGGGCGTGGTTTTGGATTTTCCCTGTTCTCCCTTAGGTCCAAATGAATGGGAACAAAGAATCATGTTATATCGCTTTTCCAGAGATGCTTATAATGCACTGAACTAGGCAAAAATGAAATTCTTCCCTCTGGGAACTCTGTCATTTTCAGTTATCCCAATAATTTATATTCTCCCTGTCTTCCCGTCATCTCTTCCAGACACAACTTAACATTCCACTTTCTAGGATGTGTTCGGTTGTACCTCCCCCCCACACAGAGGGGCTTCTTCAGGGGAAGTTTGGAGCCCTCAAATCCTGTTTAAATGACCCCAAATACAGAAATGACATTTCCAAAAAATATACTGTAAACTGGACTTCTCTCTAGTGTCTTTAAGCACCTGTTCCTCATCTCTGCTTCTCCAGAGCCTTCCTATACCCACTGTTAGTGACTTATTAATATCTACACCTGTTCCTTTATTTTTAATTTTTATTGTGGTACAATATATATAACATGAAATTTACCATTGTAACCATTTTTAAGTGTCCAGTTTTGTAGCATTAAATACATTCATATTGTTCAATCATCACTACCATCCACCTCCCAAAATTTTTCATCTTCCCAAAAACTCCCTACCCATTAAACACTAATTCTCCATCCTCCCAGCCCCTGGCAGTCATCACCCTACTTTTTGGTCTCTAGGAATGACTACCCCAGGCACCTCATATACGTGGAATCATACAATATTTGTCCTACAGTGATTGGCTTATTTCAATCAGTATAATGGCTTCAGGGTTCATTCATGCTATAGCATGTGTCAGCATTTCCTCCCTTTATAAGGATAAATAATATTGTTGTATGTATAGCCTGCATGTTGTTTGTCCATGCATCTGTCAGTGTGGATATTGTAGAATATCTACACAGTGTGGACACACACAGTGCGGAATGGATATCGTGTTGGCGACTGTAAATAATGCTGCTGTGAACATGGGTATATAAGTATCTGTTTGAGTCCATACTTTCACTCCTTTTGGGCATATACCAAAAAGTGGAATGGCTGGATCATATGGCAATTTTGTTTCACATTTTTTTAATGTAAAATTTTATAGAATTAAGTTTCTAGAAGAGTATAGGTACATATATTTATGGAGGTTTTTTGTTTCATACTCTATTTTTTATTGTTGTTCAAGCACAGTTGTTCCATTCTCACCCCCCCACCAGCCCCACCCTCGATCCTAATTCTTCAGCCTTTTGTCCCTGTGTCCTTTATCCACGCTCCTTGATGGTCCTTCCCCATCCCTCCCCCCGTTATCCCTCTTCCAATATTTGGTTACTGTCAGTTCTTTATTTCGATGTCTCTAGTTCTATTTTGCTTGTTTGTATTTTGTTGTGTAGGAGACAGCATGGATGGATCTGGAGAGTATTACGTTTCACTTTAAGGAATCACTAGGCTGTTTTCCACGGTGGCTGCACCATTTTAAGTTCCCACCAACAGGGCACGTGGGTTCCAACTTCTCTACATACTCATCAACATTTGTTATTTTCTCCCCCCCCCATAATGGCCATCATGATGGATCCGAGTGATACCTCATTTGATTTTGATTTGCATTTCCCTAATGATTAGTGACATTGAGACTTTGTTTATGTGTTTATTGACCATTTGTATCTTTTCTTCAGAGAAATGTCCATTCAAGACCTTTGTCTATGTTTTGATCAGGTTTGCTTTTTTTCACATTCTGGATATCAATCCCTTTATAGATATATGATTTGCAAATATTTTTGCTGGCTGGCCGTTTCATTCCATGGATAACGTCCTTTGATGAACAAACATTTTTCATTTTGATGACATCTAGTTTATCTTCTTTTGCACTGTTGCCCGTGCTATTGGTGTCCTAGCAACACCTCTTTTTAAAGTCTGTTTTTTCCTTCCCATGTGAAACCGAACAGGTATCCACAGAGCCAGGCCATGTTTCCAAATGCAGACGTGCACAGCACCAGCAGCAGCACCTCAACCCCCATCCTGATGATGGGACGAGCAGTGTTGTATCCCAGCTTCCCCAGCTCCCAGCCAGCACCCCTGCAGCCCACACAGGCCCAGCAGCAGGCTCAGCAGCACTTTCTGCAGGTGGGCGCCAGGCGATCTTGGGGACAGGGAGACAGGGACCAGCTCCAAGTCCACACCTTTCCCTACCTTGTTTGAGAAGTGGTTTTAGTCCTCAGGACTGAAATATACCCCTCACAGATTTGTATTTGAATCTTTAGAGTTTCTAAAGTTCATAATTCTCAAAGGTTATAAATGTACACAGTATAAGAAATTTAGCATCAGCTATTATGCCTCATATGGTTATGTACTAAAAAGGTCCATTTTTTAAAAAGCGGTTTTTATTAGTGTCTGTATTTTTAAAGAATAAGACCCTGATAACTATGTTTGTTGGACTTGCTAGTGTGCTTATATCAAAGCCTTTTACAAATATAAAATTAAACCACATTTAAAGACTCATCAGATTTCCTTAATAAATACAATGATATTGCCTGAAGTTGGGCTTTCCCAGAAAACGTGAAGCGTATTGCCATGTGGTCAGCAGTTACTTCCAGCAAGTACCAAAGACACTGGCTTTCTCCTCACCGCCCTGTCCTGCTGGCACCTTCCAAGTCATATAAATGTGTGCAGTGGCAGACATTTTGAAAGCAGTGGGCTAGAAATGAAAAGAACCATCCTAGAAATGAAAAAGAATCATTTCAAAAGAAATGAAAAGATCTAGAATCTACATAATTTAATTCCAAAGCTACTAAACTATCAGTGGTATACTTTTCAAATCTCCCTGATCCCAGGCATAGTGGGAATCAACTCCAGACTCAACTTTGCACATCTTGCCAACTTGTAGAGCACAGACATGATTTGGGATGGGAACTGATGTTGTGAAGAGGCAGGCAGAGCCTGAGGGTGAGTTAGAGGCTTCCCAGATATTTCTTCAGGGTAGCAACAAAGACGCGAGGCTCAGGGTGCACAAAGTACTCGGGCCTCCTTGGTGCCCTCAGGGCCTATAGTGCAGTGTGGAAAGAGCTTGTTACAGAGCAGCCAGGCTCTGGGTTAGTGCTTAGTGAGAGCACTGTGGCTGGGAGGCCTCTGTGAAAAGAATTCAGTGTCCTGCTGTAGAGCGGACACTTGGGAAATGCTTGAAGGGCAGGTTAAGGCGTGGAGGTGAAGGGGCAATATTGTAGCAAGAGAAACAGCCTTAACCAAGTTGGACAGGCAGGTGTGCCCCAGAAGCTTTGAAACCAGAGTGAATGGGAATAGTGGGAGGTGAGATTGAAGGGTCCAAGTTTCCAAAGTTGGGCTCTGGCCAGTTGGAGTTTCTGACCTGCAAACGAGGATGATTCCTAATAGGTGCTACAAATGGCAGTATTCGGAAGGGGTTTTGGGATCGGGAGCCACTAGTGAAAGTGTGCAGACTGCATGCATGTTTGCATTCTGCCATACTAACTATTTGCATGTGGGTGAGCTTCCCATATCCAGAAACATGCAAGCTACATGTGGCCCATGTGTACATGTTCGGTCCCCACAGGCTCACTGGGCCAGAAGGAACCCTTGTGCTGGCTTTCAGCTTGCCTTCACAATTCACCATCTGGTAGAGCATGGCGTTCCTTTCTCCCCCATGCACTCTCCCTCCAGTCCCACCAAAGCCCTCACCCCAAGACCCCCAGCCATGGAGAAGAGTCCTGTGGTCTGTCTGTATCTGCATTTCAGCTGAGGAGCTGTGGAATCACAGAAGCACCTCTGGAGCCCTTTTCCTTTCCTTTCTAGGTACAGGTGCCAACCTCTTTGCACAGTGAGCAGCAGGACTCATCACTTCTCTCCACCTACTCACAGCAGCCAGGGACCCTGGGCTTTGCCCAGAAGCCCCAGCGCCTTCAAACCTCCCTGAAGGGTCAGCAGCATGACTGAGCCCTCAGTCCTCCAGCAGCTGCCCCAGTAGTACCCTGGCACCTCAGTCAGGTCCCAATCAGCTTTAACTAATGGACAGATAAGGGGATAGGGAAGATTTTGAACTAAACCATTGGCCTTTGCACACACGGCACACATTTCAGATCTTCTCAAAGGTAACCATCTCTGGAGAACCAGGGATGACATGTGGGCATGATCAGGAATCCTGGCTGAGTTTCTGGTACTTGTGCATTCCTCGGGCACACTCTACAGCCATACCTGGACATCATGATTCAGTCTACCTTATCAGATGGCTGGTCTTGCCGCACCTTGCCGACAGCACGCTGATCACTCTAGCCAGTAGTAGCCCATCCACAAGCACTAGTTGGCCTCCACTCTCTTAATCATGTTTTCTTTGAATTCCAGAAGGACCCTTAGAAATCTACTGAAGACAGAACTAAGAGATTATTTTTCATTATTTTTAAATGGTTGTTTTTGTTTCAATTTGCACAGCAGCACAGAGGAGGTAACTTAGGCACTTTCATTTTAAAAAATAATGTTATATGACTTCATTTGGAGACCACAGTAACAAAGTATCTAACCAGTCAGAGAGCAAAGCTGGTCATCACTCATCAGGCAGCAGCCCACACCCTCCAGCCTGAGCACCACCCTATGCTGGTGATTACTCTTGTAACACTGAACTGTTTCCTTCCTGTTTACTTGGTTGATTGCGACTTCTAGACAACTCAGAGCAAAGTGCAGTCATGCAGCTGACAATCCAGAACCTTGTGAACTGAAGGGTTATGAAGGAAGAGGTTTCACAAGCCAGACAGGCCTGTGGGGTGCCCAGCCCCATGGACCCCCGCTGCGTGTGCTGAGCCTGTACGCAAGAACACTGTCCCTTGCTACACATCTTCCACAATAAGTCCCAGAACCGGGTTTCCTTTTCAAAATGCACTTTGCTTTATTTTTTATATGTTTCCTTATGTTGAGATATTTCTAAAGAAAAGATTTTATGTAACTACAAGATGGAGTATAGTACAGCTGTTGTAATGATGACCTATTTCTATATAAAATAAAATTGTATGGATTATATGTAAAGTATTTTGTACCTGAGACACAGTTCCTTTCCCACATATAAAAGTCTGAAAGTTTTCTTGTGTTTTTTTGTGAGTGGACATTTTGTAATAAATTAACAAATTTGTATAATTTCTTCTGGAGGCAGCTTCTGTCCCTTGTTATGTGCGCATGCTCATAAACATATCTTTTCATCCATAAACATATATATGTTTTTTAAATTTCAAGATGTTTCTAAGGATAATCAAATACGTGGAAAAGGTGGAAGCAGGCCAAAAATAAGTCGGGTGATGTGTTATATTTTTTAAGCTACAACATGTGCATCAGCCTGTCAGGTCCCTGATTTTTATAGCAAATGTTGTGCCAGAAAAAAACAATGGTTTAATATAGAACTGACAGCAGAACAGACAAACAAAACCAGGAAAAGTTCCTGGAAACATGTCAACCTTATGGACATAGGTAGTCTGTGGAGAAGAACAAGACATTTGCCATCAAAGCACTCATCAGCTATAATTCAACTCACCCGGGCCGATCTCCATGGGCTCTGACCAACAGCATTCGACATCGGTGATGCACAGGGTACGTGTGTATGTGTGAGACATGCATGCATATCATGCTGATGAGGGCTGACAGAACAACAGCATCTTGGAGACTTCTGCCAACTACAGATATTAATCATTCTTTCCCATGAGGCTTCATCATGCTGACCCAAGGGTGCCCTGCACACTGTGACTGGGAACTAATGAGGTGGTGATGTTCGGCACAGCCCTCTCCAAAGCCGCTGGTCCGGGAGAACTGAATTCTTTCCTTCCCCTATCACTGTAGCTCTGTGCTCCTACCTGCGTCCCTGTAAAACACAAAACACTCCGCGGCTCTATGACTGGGATCAGGTTTGAATGGCCTAAGACGCTACCATATAAATACATCAAAAAGGAGTTTTATTCATCATGAAATTGCTGTATTCCTGGAAAAAGGTAAGTCTGAAACTTTGCATGCATTAGAATCATTTACTGTTTAAAGGAACCAGAAAGGAACTGGATTAATTACTTTGTAATTTAACTGTTTTGTAAAGTGGAAGATCTGATTTTTCTGTAAAACAGTGTATTTTAATGGGCTGTCAGAATTCTTATTTCTAAGTAAAACGAGATTTTAAATGGAAACAGCACTTAATTGCCCTACGACTTTCTAGTTGGAAGCCATTAAGAGAGGGTGGGATATGCCATGCTACTAATTTAATTTAGTGTTGCTTAAATCTTACACATGTTCAGAATCTGGATAAACTCAGAAACCTCTTACTGTGTAATATTTCTGTATACCCACATGATGTCAGGGGAAGCTTAATCCCTAAGCTTTTCTCTTTTTCTTCCCTACTTTTCTTTTAATCCCTAAGCTTTTGATTGTTTTAATTTTCTTCATTAAAAGGCTGGTTTGCAATCCTGTCCTGCTTCCAGAAAAACCATGAGCTTTCTATTTGGAAAACTATAAAGTCTTGCTTGGCTCATGAGAAGTGACTGAAATGTGAACTCTGGAATATACCGCCTTTTTTGATATCTTAAACTAACAACTGAAATGTACTATCTTCTGTCAATAATGTCCACCAAAATTCACTAACTTAAAATTTTTGTTTATACAGGAAACATGGTGAACTGGCCGACTATTACATCATTTTAAGCCATGACATTTTGCACTCTTTCCTAATTATCTGGTAAAATTTGAGTGTTTGGTACAAAATTGCTTCAATTTCTCTTTACTTTATGTGAGGCCTGAAGGTTTGAGTTAGCCTTGATAACCTAGAGAAACAACTGATTAGGTTCCTCCAGAGGAATGCCTTGTGTGGCTTATGGACAGACGCACACAAACTATGCACTGTACGCATGTGCGATACAAACAGTAGCAGATATCAGTACGCAGAACAAGTCTGATTACAAAGCTGAAATACCTAGCCTTCTGGTATCTGTGAAAGAACTTTATTTTTCTGAGGGAAAAAACGCTCATCAGGAACAAAGAAAGTCTCCTTTAGGATGTTTTCATAACCAGCCAATGTCCAGCTATGGAGGCAACAGGATAACCCTTTAGTGCATTCAGTAAATTAACACATGCCTTACAATGGATATTCCAAGGCTGACTTACCACTTGTAAGAATTTAATTAAAGTCTGATATAAAAGATCCCTTTAAAAGTTTTAAATTATCTTAAAAGCAAAAAGGACCCACTTAATGTAATTACAGAACTAAATATTTTTTATATCAAACTGGTTACAAGTATGTGAATACCATGGATTTAATTTTTTGTATTTTAATCCACACTCATTCTTACACTTTTTCAGTGTTCCAGTTTTTATATACCATTATAGGATTTCAGTAACTTGCCAAATAAAAAGTTTATACCACCCTCGGATTAAGGATCTTAGCATACCTGTCCTCAAAAAAAAAAAAAAAAAAGATAGCCACTTCTGACCAGCAGAGTCTGAAAGTCCAGAGTCAGCAACTTGAGAGTTTGGCCTAGGGACCAGGACTTGGTTATTCAGTCTGTCAATTCACCCAGATCTGCTGGCATCAGATTCCTCCCTTTCTATTTCAGTATCACATGTTTTACATCAGGAGGCTTTCATTGTTCTTACATAGATTTTTATTTTTGAGGCTTGGTGAAGATTTCTTTACATTTTCTCAGGCTGGATGTATCTAACTTACTGTATGATGTTGAGTCTGTTGTGCTGGACTATTTGGAAACTCATGTATGTCTTAATTACAGCATTTCACTATAATTAACACGGCTGTAGCATGTAGCCATCAGGGTGAATCAACTGCTGGACCCCTTTCTACCTTCGCATTGCAGTGCTCATTTTCCCGGGAGCATCCGGCTCCCTTGCAAGTGTCACCTCACTTCCCTCGGATAGAAGCTTACGTATATGTCTGTACCGTATTACCAGACACAGCTTTACAAAGAAACAAGATACCCGTACATATCGATGCCTTCCGACTTATTAAAACTATTACGTAAATTTATTATATTGACTCCTCTGTTAATTACAACTGCTTTCTTTAATATTTCATGGCTTACTGTAAGCACAAAGTCATTGACCTGTGGCCTTTTTATAAACTCAGCTTTTCTAATTAACCATTGTTATTATTATTTTATTTCATGCTCAAATCAGTGCAACTTGGGAAACTCCCTTCATTGGTCTCTTTTATCTTTTTAACACTACCTATCAGAAATCAGATTCTGGATTTCTTTCAGGAAACAAGCAGATCAAGGTCCAGCCTTATTTTTTCTTCTGCTACAAAGCATGGAATTAACCCCAAGGAGACCTGATTCCTTTTAGTTAAAAACAAAAAAAGTATTAAAGATTAAAATCTGGGTGACTAGAGTGAGAATGAGAGTTAGTGTTGGGTACAAATGCTGCTTCTCTTGCTACTATTGAGCCATTTTGTGGTGATAGAGGTAAACACATATTTCTTTAAGGTTGTGAAATCACACTGATCTCTCCGATATATTTTATATGGTATTTTACTATACCTTTCTAATGTGATTTCATCAGCCACTAAGATTCTCACCAAAATTGATGTTTTGTGTAAAGTCAGTTATAACTGTCAATTTTAATTTCAAAATACCTCTTGTGCCAGTCCTCTCCTCTCTGTCCCCACTACTCACCCAGGCCCTCATTTCAGCAGGATCACAGCCCCTTCATTGACACCCCCTGCCCTGCCTCACAAGCTCCCGTTCACATGCACAATAAAAATAGAGTTCCAAAGCACACAAAGTTCATCCTAATGGTTTTGGTCTCTGGAGGCCATCAGTGACTGACTTGACTACTGAGACTTGGGAGGGAAGGACATGGTGGAAGAGCCTATAGGCTAACGATTTTCAGTATTTGTGACCAGTTTTTATGATATATCTGTTCAGCCTTTACTTACAGCAGCAGAGTTGACATCTGAGAAGGCCATATTATATTTCCACTGGAGGGGTCTATTTGCTTTGACAAGTAGAATCTATTCATTCTATCAGTTATCTGAAAACTTGAGGCAGCTGGCACCAATTTCTTATCGACACTTCATTCCCCTGATGGATAGTGCACATGAGGCACCTCTAGGTGTTTAGTTCCCCTCTAGATGCTGGGAGCTAGTTTAGAAAGGGGGGCTGGTGGGGGTATAAGGTGTCAGGGTCATACAAGTGATCCGAATGGACCATTATGATATGAAAGGCCTCAGGCACACCCTGGCTGGTGTAGCTCAGTGGACGGGGTGCCAACCTGTGAACTGAAAGGCTGCTGGTTTGATTCCCAGTCAGGGCACATGCATGGGTTGCAGGCCAGGTCTCCTGCTGGGGGTGCGTGGGAGGGAACTGATGGATGTATTTCTTACACATTGATGTTTCTCTCCCTCTCTTTCTCCCTCCCTTCCCCTCTCTCTAAAAACAAATAAATCAAATCTTAAAAAAAAAAGAAAAAGAAAGTCCTCAGGCAGGTTTCAGGTGCCTTTTCCTGAGAAAGAGAAAAATAGGCAAGATGAGGGGAGGAGGGAAGGAGAGGAGAGCAATGGAGCATGCCTTCAAAGTGCTGGGGAGAAATTATTTTCAACCTCGAATTCCACAGAAGCCAAAATATTAATAAATTGGGGGGGGTAAATAAATATCTTCAGAAATGTTAGGACCCTTCTTCCCTATTTTAAGAAGCCACTAAATGGTATGCTTCTGCAAGATAAGAGAGTTCAGGCCCTGGCCATGTGGTTCAGTTAGAATCAAGAGAAAGTATAAGGAAGGTTACATGAAATCTGTTGGTTAAGGAGACGGGAGTAAGCAAAGCGAATTAAATGTCTAGGGTTGAATTAAAAAGCAATTATGGAGAAACACGTATTTCTACAATGGTGAGTGCAGGACGGTTAACATCCCACATGGGAATTGAGGTGGTAGTCGGCAACATGAAAGCAATGAGGGGGCTTTCCGTGTTGACAAGACTGTTGCCAGTGAATCTGCGTCCAAGTGATCTGGAAAAGAAAACTACTTTGATATTTCAAAAGTATGTTATCCTGAATACATAAGAACGAGGGTCAGGCAGGACTCAGGAAGCAATGACCTGACCAGGTATGCTCTGTGGTTACTTGACCTCCCTAGGCTTGCCAGATCTGCCACGGGGCCCCTGAGACGGACCTGTGTACACACTCATACATCAAGCTGGATACAATCTTCAACAGCTCCGCAGTCCAGAACAACAAGACCGTCACTCGTGAGTCCTTCTGCTCACTGTCCGCACCAGCAGGGCGGAGCTGTCATCTCTAGAACCTCCAGCGGGCACCCTGCCGCACAGGTTCCATAAACGTGATCCCAATTAATGAGTGAACGGAAAAATCAAAACAGCGTCTTGTCTCCCAAGCCCTGCTCCCAGCCAACCGGAAGCCTAGGTTTTTATTCTGTTTTAAGACTCAGACGAGAAGCGAGAAGGCGTGGTTCCCTTCCTCGGCTCGCTATGGAGGAGACGGAAACTCACCTACAGCAAACTGGACTCGGAAAGCGCGACAGCAACGCGGCCGCCCTGGGTCGCGTCAGGCCAGGTGGCTTTACTTCCGGCGCGCACTTCCGACGTCACAGCTCAACCTCCGGGTCCACCCGCCTCCAGGCGACCCGGAAGTTGTACTTGCAACCCAGCTTTCCTTCTCCCACAATTCTTCGCGCTCTTTCTCTTCAACTTGGGCCCATCATAGTGAGTATGGGCTGTGGGTGTCGGACTCAGAAATCTCCGTCCATCCTTGCCCGCGATTGCGTTGTCCCGGCAGCGGGATCGTTGACCCGGACAATGGGATTTCTCCTGAGCTGGGCCGGGACTCTGCGTTCCAGAGAACGGGAATCCGCCTTGGGCTTAAGGGTTTTTGCATAGCCTGGGAGGGTGAATGGCTTAGGGGTGCCGGGTCGCAGGGGTTTCCGGGACGGGAGCACTCGAGGGGCGTGGATGCTTGTGCTGTGGAATGGCTGGCTTGACTCTCCCGGAAACTAAGGTTTCGGGCTTCAGCCGGGGTTCTGCACACGGAAGCGCCGAGAGGACGGCTGCGTGAGCCTGGGTCCGGGAGGGAGGAATTGGCTTGTGCAGGTCCCACCCTATTCAGAGCCCCCTTGTCGCCTGAGTTTAGATGGCTCCGGCAAAGAAGGGTGGCGAGAAGAAGAAGGGCCGTTCTGCCATCAACGAGGTAGTAACCAGAGAGTACACCATCAACATCCACAAGCGCATCCATGGAGTGTGAGTATCCTACCCTCGTCCATCCACGCTGATCGGATCCTTGCGAACTCTGGGCCTCTGGGTGTCGCTCTGAGTCTGTCCAGAATTAAATGCTAGGTGATCTAGAAATTGGCATTTCTTTAACAACTCGTATCTGTATTGTGGGGACCCTATTTCCAGTCTATAGGATTTAAAGGTACGGGTTTGATAACTACAACCTGAGATTGAATAATCAGGTTTCCGGGAGAGCCAATTGGGAAAACACGGTGGTAAAAATCACTCCACTCAGTGCTTGTAATTGAATTAAATAGATCTGGGCAGGCGAAATGAACAATGTGTATGCCGGGGGAAGCAAACATTTTAATGTCTCTATTTAGACTCTAGAAAAGTTAAACAGTTAACTAAAAACCCTGTCCATTCCAGAGTGTGAACACTTAAATTATTTTACTTCTCTGATACATATAGATACATACTAATTAATATTAATGGAGTTATGATATCAGAAGCGAAACCGCTAGAGACAGGAAAAGAATCGTTCTATATTTTTTCCTGGCATTTGGTTTTTCTTAAGATTAGTAATTCTACCCATTTTCTGCATATCGTGCTTACTGCTGATATTGGAGACCAAATCTTGAATACACAAATATTACGGGGCAAAATAATCTATTTAGGCACCAATCTGTGGAGCAGAATCTCTCGCACTGAATTTGGCAGTCTCCAGGACAACTAATTTTTCCAGGGATTCAAATGTGCAGCCTTGTCCGCATTGAGCCTGACTGGCTGTTCCCAGCCAAGGGTTGGTCATGTGTGAGCCAACAGACATGTTCCTTTTGCCTTCTTTGGGGTCTCTGAGGTGGCTGCTGGGTCCAAAAGCCAGTGCCCTTTTGGTGCATTAATTTTGCTTCTGAGTAACCACATTCCCTTCCCACCACTGGTTTGAACCAAAAAGTCCTACCTTCCTCGTTGATTTATGGGAAGTTAGACAACTATTTAGATATAAAATGGTAAGTTATGCCAAGTAAAAAGGGGTGTTGTTTTAAAGATCACACTAACAAATAGGACACTTGAGAAGTGTGGGTGTGGGCTGTTGCAGGTGGGCAAGTTTTTCAGGCTTAGTGCTTTGTTACAGAAGCCCAGAGTGAAGACCCGCCTGGTACTAAACCCTGTGGTCATTTCCCAGTCCTCTTGATTGGCAGCAAGTGACGGTTTCTTGTTTCTTAAGTGGAAATGCTTTATTTTATTTTATTTTTTTACTTTCAAAGATTTCAGTCTTGTATTTTTTTCCTATCTGCTCCTTGCCCTTCTACTTTGTTGGTTCCTCTTATAACCTGTGCTCTTAACGTTGAGGCCCAGGACTCTATTCCTCTTTTCTACCTGTACTTGGGTGTTTAAGTAGTCATCTCAAACTTTACATGGTCCCAAACCAAATCCTAGTATCCATCTCCAACCCTAACCTTCCCATTTTTCTTGTGGCCTTACCTAGTTCAGTTACTGGAAGCAAGCATATCCTGTTGGCTCTGCCTTTCACCATTTGACCCATTGCACTGGTCCCTCCACTATCCTCTGTCACTTCAATGGTTATAATTTGTAGCTCCCTGATCCTAGTTCCCCCTCACTCCCCCCAAATCTGGTATATCCTCAAACTCTCCATTGGCTTCCCATGTTATTCAGATTGGAATCCAAAGTACTTGCTGATTCTGTACAAACTGGCCACTTATTTTCTTAATTGTATCAGACATGTATCTCATTCAGGGAGGCTGTTTCATTTTACTTTTACTCTTTTCCCCCGTTTGCTCTTTCTCACCCATGAGGCTGCCCTCATCATGCTTCAGCTCTCGATTCCAGTATCTCCTTGGTCATCTTATTCAAACCTGGAATCCCCTTCCCTGGTTTATTTTCCTCTGCCAGACTTGACACCATTTAATATACTCCAGAAGTGTCATAATCTGAAGGACCTAGGATTTCTTATACTACTGATAGTATTCCTAGTGCCTTTTTTGTCTCTTTTTAAATATTTTTTTTATTTATCTTTAGAGGGGAAGGGAAGGAGAGAGGGAGAGAAATAACAATGTATGGTTGCCCCTCATGTGCCCCCTGCCAGGCAGGCACCCAGGCATGTACCCTGACTAGGAATCGAACCACAGTTGTTTGGTTCACAGGCTTGCACTCAATCCACTGAGCTACACCAGCCAGGGCCCCAGTGCCTTTTATTTCTAAGTGATTAAGTATTTAAATGAATGGCATGAGCTTGCTTACTTGCTAAAAATAACCAGGAGGCTGGTGAGAGTACAGCAGGAGAGACATGGTAAAGTGGGATGTGGGGGTGGGTAGAGACTCCAGTCTTTTGTGGGTCATGGGACATTGAGGGTGTCAGAGCAGAATTAAGTCACTCTTCCATGCTCCATTTGTTATTTTTATTGGGTTCCATAAAGTTTGCTTCATCTAACAAGTATGGGGTACCTATTATGTGCCAGGAGCTGTTCCTTGGGTTAGAGTTGAATCATTGGCAGGGCCCAAGTGAAGGCATAAAATCAAATGGATTTGTGTCCTTGTTTAAACAACACGTTAATAGTACCTAGCCTGGAGCCGGAACTGACAGGAGCTAATGACAGTGCCTGACACATGCCAAGAGCTTCATAGAATTAACTCTTGTCTTCATCATATTTTGTGAGAGAAATCTATACATTTCAGGTCTCTGTTTTTTGAGCACAGACCAGGGAAATGAACTTTTAAATTAGTATTGAATGGTCTCCAAAAACATGCTGTGTCTTAAGATATGACAGCTGTAATTATGAGTAGGGACCCCAAAAAACCAGAATTAGCTTCTGGAGAGCAGGGCCCTTATAGTATAGGTTCTCCCGGCTGAGTAAGTGTTCTAGGAACCCACCTGACTAAGTATACCAGCTGACATTGTGAGAGGCTCTGTTCGACTTCAGTGTGTGGTTTTTTTGGTCAGTGGAGGGGGACACATTTGCCAATTAGGTGATGGGGGATTTACAAGTGCTCCTCCCTGCATTGCACTGAGTGTTCCAGGAGTTTTTGACCAAAAACAGCATGCCACCATGCCCTACCCGATCCCTACCCAGGCAACTTTTTTTGGTTGTTTCCCTGGATGAAAAAAGTCATCAAAGGAAAGGTTTTGCTGATGTGCAAGAGGTGAAAAATAAGAGAACAACAGAAGCATTAAAAGGCATCAAAATTGACAAGTTTAAAAACTATTTTGAGCAGTGAGGGGAAAATGTCTCGATAGGTGTATTGCATCAAATGGAGAGTACTTTGAAGGTGACTGAAGTATAAACATAAGAAATACACAATTTTTTATCAATTCCCAGGGCTGCTTGCATCCCCCCTCATTTTGATCTGGGAATGCTTACCATTCAGTGTTGTATGTTTTATATTCAAGCATATTCATTCTAAAGTCAACCTTTGATTATATTCTCGTTGATAAGTGGTATTAGAGTTTGGGGTTGATTTTGATTAGGAAAGGGTTGGCCAATATGTATATTAACATTACTTAAGGACCATATGTAGAGCCTTTATTCTATTATTAAAAGTAGGTTGTGTATCTTTTGTGTTCCAAATATGTTAGTTGCTGGGCATTAACACTGCCTGAAGAAAGGATTGTCCTGTCTTGTTCAAGTTTGGTATAGGTTTCTTTTATGAAAATGGAACATAATATGTATTTCATTTAATTTTGTACTCCTTTAATTCATCTACTGTGTTTGAATCTAAGGGGCTTTAAGAAGCGTGCCCCTCGGGCACTTAAAGAGATCCGGAAATTTGCCATGAAGGAGATGGGAACTCCAGATGTGCGCATCGACACCAGGCTCAACAAAGCCGTCTGGGCCAAAGGAATAAGGTGCTCAAGTGTTGCCTGTGTTATAAAATGAACCTTTAAAATCTAAAAGTATAAAATAGTGTGCAAGTAACTCAAAAGGGTGGGGTGGCACCTGCAGAGAAGCCCTTTAACATGGTATTTTTAATGAGACCCAGATTATGAAGGAGCCAGCAATGTGAAGGTCAGGTGGGAGTGGTACACAGAGAACAAAGCAGGTAAAGTCAAATAAGTGACTTGGAGATAAGTGACATGAGTAAGGATGGAAAGTTAGGCAGGGAGAGATCATAAGGGATCTTTCTTGTAGGTCATGGCAAAGAGTCTATTTCTCTAGAAACGCTCGGAACACTGTTTTTTAACCGTAGGCAATTTTACCTATCCTCCCCCAGGCACAGTTTTGGTTGTCAGTATAGGCCATGGATTCTGGTAAACATCTTAGAATGCGTAACAGCCCTCCACCCAAAGAATTATCCAGCCCAAATGTCAATAGGGCCAAGGTTGAGAACCCTTGCTTATTAAGGAGGGGAGTGGTTTTTGCTGTGAAAGACAATGTAAGGTGCCAGCGTGGAAATAAGGGTAGTGGCACTGCAGTGGCCTAGGTGATTTTATAAGACTGAAGTAGGGCAGAGTATAGCATCTGCGTAGTATTTCAGTGTTGGGGTCAGATGGGATGACATTCAGCCCTGCGGTAGACTGGCATTTAGGGTGCTGGTAGAAATGTGTGAGATAAAGGAGCTGCCAGTAATGGCTCCTTTGAGGTAAGGAAGGAGTGGTATCATAGACATCGAGAGGACAGTGATCCCTTACCTATCCTGGGAGTTATGTTCCAGAGACCCTTGCAATAGGTGAAAATCCACGAAGTAGCGACGTTATATTTATTTTATTATATATATTTTAAGGCTTTATAAACCCTTCCCACACTCTTTATAAACACTTCATATGCTCTTAAACACTTTCTACACTCTTAAACTGATGTAATTTTAATAACATGAAGTCCTATATGGGTACTCACCAGTGAAGTATACAGTTGTCCCAAGTATCAGGACACTTCATCTCAGACCAGTAAAAAGAGGCAGTACAAGCCACTGTGATGCAGCAAGTAAACAACATTGAATAGTTCTTTGTGTTCAGTGTAGCCTACAAAGTTATTTTAGTGTTTGTTCAAATTTAACTTTTAGACAGACTGTACCACAATTTCTGTGGTGGGGAAAGACTGCTGAGGTCCACATTTCTGTATAGGTTGAATGTCAGTGGTGGCTGCCTACTAAGATATATACCCTGAAACAACAGAGTTTTCTGTAGTGGCTGGTTGGTCAGGTTAGAACAAAGGATAGTGCAATTAGAAACATGTTACAGGAGTAGGGATAGGGTGTGTGAATATACCTGATGGCCACTTTTGTGATAGGAGGAATTAGCTTTACCAGCACGCCTGTATTTGTTGTTAGGAATGTCCCATACCGCATCCGAGTGCGGTTGTCCAGAAAACGCAATGAGGATGAAGATTCACCAAACAAGCTCTATACGTTGGTCACCTATGTACCTGTCACCACTTTCAAAAGTAAGTTTTACTTGATTTCACAAAGCTGTTTAGATCAGAAAAACAATGCAGTGTATGGGTATGGAAGGTGACTAGCTGTCTTTTCTTTTGCAGATCTACAAACAGTTAATGTGGATGAGAACTAACTGCTGATTGTTGAATAAAGTTATAAAACTGCCTTTGTGGTTTGGTTTCCTGTTTCTGGTGGCAGTGGAATGTATTTGTGTATCTTAAAGTAGTTCCCAATCAGACTTATTTGGAAAGCTTTTCCTTAGTACTGTGCCTGTGTCCCTTCTTTCCAGCCCCTGACTTTCTGAATGTTTGGACAGGTCCTAAGCAAGTTTTTAAAGGTAATTTTGAAGTGTAGGCTGGCTTTAGAATGACTGTTTAGGTAGTTGGGGCATTGGAGGTAATGTTAGAATTCCATACATGTAAAAGCACTAAGGTAAACTTTTTCCAGAAACTGGCATGTAGAACTCAATTGCCGTCGGCCACTTCATTTTACCAAACTGAAATGATAATAATTGATAGTGTCTTAGATTTATTTATACTTGATAGTGT
>PVKM010020776.1:0-23131 GCA_004027735.1 Carollia perspicillata
GGTTCCTCAAAGCGTGACTTGACCTAGCACAGAAATTGCTGCGCGTTCCCCCTTCTGCCATGAGTGAAGCTGCAGGAACAGTTCTTCTGATAAGAACAGCTTTGTGCTCTCACGCCAACACACGTCACTTTGAAAGTCACTTTGCTGTTCCCTCTGCAGTTTGGAGATCTGTGACCCTAAGATTGGAGGCCAGATTATCATGTGCCCACTCTGTGATTCGACATGTGATTATTGGAGACTAAATTCCACATGTTTGGCTTCAAAGGTGTGTATGTATTTGGGATTTCTTGGAATTTCTCTCCTTTTACATTGCATTTCCATCTACTCTTTGTGATGTTCTTTTTGTTTTTACAGGTCTCCCATTTGTTTGATAATGAGTCAACAGTGTTCTTTGCAATATTCATGGGAATTTGGGGTGAGTATATAGTGACATAAACCACGACTTTCTCCGTGTTCCAGGTTATATGGCCCATCTGTGTAGCAGCAGCGGTGACTCCGGATCCTTGTGGCTAGCATCAGCACACTGCCGGAGTCCGCACCAGTGGTCCTCAGTGCTCGGTTCAAAAAATGTCTCTGCGAATCCTCTGCGCATTTCTCTAAGAGAAAATCTCATTTCTGAAATTTCATGAGTAATGGCTCACACTGTTTCTCAGCTTTGGTAAAATGCAGGGTCAGTAAGTGGTTAATTCAGGACAGAATAACATAAATATTTGGGGACTGGAGAATATTGAGTCACAGATACAAAGTGGAATAAGAATTAAAAAGTTACAGAGGGTTAGTAAGTTGGTGTAGAGTCTAAGTTCCCTGTGGTTGACCCTAGTGCCAGCTTCCAGTTCCATTTGATAAAAATATTCCGCATTAAGTGGAAGGGCCCTTAATTTTGGGAATGTGCCACGATCTCATCTTTTTCATTTCACGCAGGAAGTAGAAGTGTTACGAAGTTGCTCCCACCCTCAGAGAGGAAGATGTTTTCTGTGGGAGTAACTCAGAGAGAGGAGGCCTACAGACATCTAAAACGTGTCCCAAAATTCAGGGGAAGCGTAGTTTTTTTTCCTTATAGTTAAGAAAGAATCTTTAGCAAACACAAATATGTGCATTTAAAAACTGGGCAAAATACAAGGGTCGCTCGATCCAGGCAAAGAGACAACAAAATTGGTTGGTGTGTGTGTGAGGCAGAGGGATGTCAGGGCTGCCGTCACTTCTGCCTGGCTGCCGTGGTCCGGAGACAGCAGCCACTGGGGACACCGACTGTGGGAGGGTGGGGGTCAGGGACAAAGACGGGACAACTGGACAACAATAAGTTTAAAAAAAGAGAAAGCAGCCCAGGTTGAAAGAGAACAGAGGATAGAGAAATCTTACTAACAGTTCCCCAGCAGCCCTAAGTTTGGTAAGTTGATGTGTGGACTCTCTTCGTGATGTGCGGCCATATCCTGCCTCTGTCATTAGGTGGGGTCAGAAGTGACTGACAGCGCACAAACTAAAGTACAGGGAGTACTTCCCATTTGTTTCCACTGGCAGAGATTGCTCCCCGGCACCAGCCCTCTATTCCCTCACAAGCAGAGGAGCAGCCACCTGTGGAGCTCCCAGCAACACCAAGTGTTTTGAGGAGGTGCTGTCCTCAGTTGGTTCCTTCAGAAAAGTTTATTGTAGAAGCGAGTTGGTATAGTTTTGGTTTTTGAGGAATTTGGCGAAATTCTATGAACACAGAACGTCCAGGATATTTGTTTTAGTACAAATACAACTAACAGTTAAGCTGAATCAAAGGATGAGTTGGCAGTGCAGGTGGAAAGAAACCACACTTGTCCAAGGGATTAAGCCCTGGAAATAATGTATACTGTGCTTTGTACCAAAGGGTAAAAATGCATTTAAAAATTGCTTTTTTATAATGAAAATGTATACCTATCTTAGGAAGTTCAAGCAGAACAATTGAAACAGGAAAAAAATAATGTTAAAATTACCAGAAATAGAATTATTATTTTGGCCATGATTTTTAGAACCTTTTAACTCTCTGTGTTGGCCTGTGTGTTCATGTAACTTTCCATAAATAATATAACATTATATATAATTTAAGCTACTTCTTTATAAAACAAATAATGAACGATGGAACTCCTTTTGTAGTAGTGAATATGTATATGTTTGATGTGTATGTATTTATGAATGAATAGAATTGCCTTGTATTATCATCACCCTTTATCTAACCAGTTCTTTTATTTATTTATTTATTTATTTATTAAAAATTATTTATTTATTTTTAGAGGGAGGGGAAGGGAAGGAGAAAGAGTGGGAGAGAAACATCACTGTGTGGTTGCCTCTCATGTGCCCCCTACTGGGGACCTGACCTGCAACCCGGGCATGTGCCCTGACTGGGAATTGAACTGGCAACCCTTTGCTTCACAGGCCAGCGCTCAATCCACTGAGCTACACCAGCCAGGGCCCTTTATCTAACCAGTTCTTTATTGTTAGATACTTAGGTCACCTCCACTCCCTCTCCCCAGTTTTATGGACGTATAATTGTCATATAATATTTTATTAAAGTGTACAATATGATGATTTTATCATATGTATATATTGTGGAATGATTACTGTAATGAGTTTAGTTATCATTATTACCTCACATAGTTGCAATTTTTTCTTGTGATAAGAACATTTAAGATTCACTCTTAGTAACTGTCAAATACACAACACAGTGTTTTTAACTATAGTACCATGCTGTACATTACATCCCCAGAACTTACTAATCTTACAAGTGGACATTTGTAACTTTTGATCACTTCACTAATTTTCCCTACCCCACCCCCGTCACCCATAGAACTGATTTATGTTTCTATTTCTATGAGTTTTCTTTTTGAAAATTCCACATGTAAATGAGACTCTACAGCGTTTATCTTGCTCTGTATGACTTACCTCACTTAGCGCAATACCCTCAAAGTCCATGCATGTTGTCACAAATGGCAGGATTTTCTTTTTTAATGGCTGAGTAGTATTCCATGGTGTGTATAAACTACCTTTTCTTTATCCATTCATTCACGGATGAACACTTAGGTTGTTTTCATGTCTTGAATATTGTAAATAATGTTGTGAACAAAGAATATGTATTTTAGAGAGAGAGTGAGACTGTTCTGTGGAATGGCTCTGACATTTTTCTTAAATTTTGCTAAGGTATAATGCTCACATGATTTCCCTAAAAGAATGATTTCAGTAAAAGACTGATTTTGCAAACGAAATCTAGGTGTTAGTAAAAAGTTAAGTTTAAATATTCCTTCAAATTATCTTAATGAAGAGAGAAATGAACCAGATTTTTTTTTCTTGCATGGACTGCTGTCTGAGAAATTAACTCGAAATTTTATATTAGTTATTTCAATGTTATTACATAGTTATGCCAATATTAATAATTTTATAATTTTGTCCTCAAACAGTAATGACAGACTATCAGGTAACCAAATTGATACTGGCCAGATGGCTCAGTTGATTGGGGAGTCATCCCATACACCAGAAGTTTGCAGGTTGATTCCTGGTCAGGGCACATACCTTGTTTGCGGGTTCAGTCCCCAGTTGGGGCACGTATGGGAGGCAGCTGATTGATATTTTTTCACATCCATGTTTCTCTCTCTCTCTTCAAAATCAATCAATATACCTTTAGGTGAGGATTTAAAAATTACCTAAAAATAGGGAAACTTACTTGATTTGGGTCAGTGAACACACAGTGCGATATACAGATGATGCTGTATTACAGAATTGTACAGCTGAGCCCTATATAATTTTATTAACCAATGCCACCCCAATAAGTTCAATAAAAATGAATAAATAAATGAAACTAGAGGAGAACCCAGTTAGTTTCTTATTCACTTTATTTCTCCATCTCTTGGTTGTATTTGTTTCTATCTGTTTATTTCCCTATAGTCACACTATTTTTGGAGTTTTGGAAACAGCGTCAAGCCAGACTGGAATATGAGTGGGACCTGGTGGACTTTGAAGAGGAACAGCAGCAACTTCAGCTGAGACCTGAATTTGAAGCTATGTGTAAACACAAGAAAATGAACCCAGTGACCAAGGTAGATTAGAAGACTGCAGTGGGCAGCGTGTCGCCATAGACACGCTGCTGTGGGTTGTCTCTCAAGCGATGGTGTGCATTTTAATTTCCCTTTAAAATATTCCCCAACATATAAATCCTATAAACGTGTTTACTTACTTTTATGAAATATTTCAACCACATACAAAGTAGATAGAAGACTGTGATGAATCTCAGGGTGGACCTGTCACCCAGCTTCAGTTAATATTAACTCATAGGTAGTCTTTGTACATTTATACACATACTCTTCCCTGCCACTAGGTTGTTTTGAAATAAACCCAAGGCTACGGGCTTTAAATATGTAGTATGTAAATATGTGGACATGACAGGAAAGTTAATATGCAAAATTAAATTAGTATTAAGATATTGGGCTTATGAATGTTTGTTTTCTTAGATCAAATTTTATTCCACTTGTCCCTTTTTAATTGATTATAATGGGAAGATCATTGAACTACCATCTGGGGTAAAAGTCTATATTTTGGAATCTTTAACTGGCAAACCAGCTGTATGTTGACTGAGTAATTGGACTTCTTGGTACCTCAGTTTTTCCATGTGAAAGTGGAAGGTAAACTTTGCCATCAAACACCAGACTCCTGATTGTATATTCCTCGAGTTCCCACATTTCCATAGTCTGTAATCACTGTGTTAATGGATGCTATTAAAGGGAGCATAGAATGTGTCTCTAACACAGTCTCTTCAGTAGGATTTCCTACTCTTTTCAGGGCACTATTCAGGGCAGTGTAATACTCAAAATTATTTACACGGTTCAGGCATTCATTCAACATTTACTAAATTGCACTGAAACATTAAAAAATTTGGTAAATGTGTAAAGGGGGGAAAACACCTGAGAAAACTCATTAGCAACTTGGGGGAAATTAACAGTTTGAAATTATGAAATTGTGTGAAGGAGATATTGTCACACTAATGACATTATGTGCATCTATTCATATTTCACGAGATAAAAAAATAAAAGCAGGCCTATTGTCTTTGCCAAAAATAATTGATATAAAAACCACATGTATTGAATGACTACTTTTGAAACTAGCTGATGAAACAGTATGTATTGATTCACTGTGTATCATCCACTTAGCTGTAATGCTTTTGAAATCAAGATTGAGTTTCCTTGACTTATTTGTAGTGCCTCATTAGTGGTTAAAAACAACCAAAGCTTTCACATTTGAGCCCGTATTGGGGACACACACACCCATATGTGGACACCCATACATGTTCTCACACCATATATGCACACACATTCAATACACACACCCACATGTACATAATCACATATATGTGCACATCCCCAGTTCGATAGAGCTCCAGGACAGCCAGCTCTACCTGTCAACTTCTGAGTCCACCCAGTCTGCCCTGAAAACCCACAAGATGTAAAAACCTTGTATTTTAGATAAAATTATATGATTTAGATTTATGCTCATAGATATTTTTTACAGTATGTCAGCTGGTATAATAACTGTCTTCCATTAATGACTTAAAAAGCATAAAAATGGAAAAGCCTGGGCCCCTGACCTGTGTGGAAGAGCACAACCCTATCAAATATAAGAAGGTATCCTATTTCATATCATGCAGAGCGAGTACAGAGCAACACAATTCACCTCAGTTCAATTGAATCAGAATGAAATCATGACACCATTAAAGTATATCTGCTTAAGCAGCTGCCCTCCCGTCTACCAGACCCTGAATAGCACTCCAATTCAGCATTCAGGAAATAGCGTGTACCTGTTATGTCTGGTCGTATCCTGTGTAAAATATCTCAACCGAGAGCCCTGAAGCCTTCTACCTAAAGGGAGCGAACCTGCTAGAACGTCGCTTTCCGTGAGCTGTAGTGGACTCTTTGGGAGGTTTCTACTTCAACTGGGCTTCGTGATTTTGACTTCTGCTCAGAGTCCCAACTTTGAGGGTAGATTTTGAAATTTGCTGTGATTTCTTCAAAACTACAGGAGTTGGAACCTTACATGCCTCTGTACAGTCGGATCCCATGGTACTTTTTGTCAGGAGCCACAGTGACATTATGGGTGAGCATTCTCAAAAAACTTATCTCTTCGACTTGCAGGCAGAGGAGGATTATCTCAACAGTCTTATCCTGAACAACCTGTGAGCTCCTTCCTTCCTTTTCCCTCCCCACTCTTTTTATCCCGAATAGAACTCTTAGATAAAATAAACTGTAATTTACGTAATGAACCATAATTGAACCTTGGAAAAACAGCTGGGGTGAGAGGGAGGTGCCTTCCCTTAGAGCCTGTCCCTCTCCCACTCCCAGCAATTCGTGAATTAGGGGTTTAGCTTGAAACCAGACCAGCTTACACAATTTCATTGCCAGTTATTTGGTTGGTTTTTAAAAATCATTTGTTTATCTTTATCTCCATTTAAAATATCTGCACAAAGAGAAAAAAACCCTTATGCCATTAAACTTGCATTATCTTGCTGAGGTAGATAGACAGAAAATGTCTCCTTGAAGGATTTAATTATCATATCCCATTACGAGGAAGGCAGGTTCTCTCCATACCTTTTAGCTAATAGATCCCTCGATCACCATAATCTGTCTCCTGCCCTCTCTTGTCCAAACGTGTGCCTCTTACAGTTGGACTTTAATTTCAGGAAAAGAAGTATGTTAACCTCTGAGAGTTTAACATGTTGAAGTATAAAAAGTTAGCAATTATAGACTACAGTTTAGCCTTCCCAGTCTGTATTGTCCTGTAATTTCTTATTTTAACATTACTCGTTAAATGTATTGATTTTACTATTTTAAATATATATTTTCTTAAATGACATAAAAATCATTAAGGAAAGAGGATAGAATAAATGGTGTAGCAATCAGTTTTCCTTGAGGAATATTCTGGAGTGTGGTCCCAGACAGTTTTTCTATCTTTTATTTCTAGTATCTGTTCTATTTGATTCAGTTCCTCAACTTTCAGAATAAAATTCTCCAGGCATTGATATAAAGCCATCCCTAGATTTTTGTGTTTTTGCCTATGGGAAATATATAAAACTTATATCATATCTATACAAATATCTAAACTGTCAGGCCACTAAATGGCAATATTCTAAGGGGAAATACAATCTTTAAATGTATTTTTCTTGGGAAAGTAACTCATCTTTACACACTACATGCTTAACTACAATCGGGGCAGAGGTTGGCAAACATTTTTTTATAAAGAGGCCGGATGTATTTTAGGCTTTGTGGGCCACAAACAATCTCTGGCACATAATTGTCTTTATTTTTCTTTACAACCTTGAAAAATGTAAAACCCATTCTTAACTCCAAGGCCATGCCAAGACTGGTAAGGCCACAGGCAGGATTTGGCCTTCTCACTAGTTTTCTTAACTCTTGCGAGAGGACAGGCTGTGAATGCTCTTCTTTTTCAGACTCTTACCCAGTCGCTTCATATACCCTGTCTCCAACTTGGGCCTTACCAGTGTTCCTCTCCCGCTGTGGGCAGTGAGACAGACAGACTTCGTTTCCTTTCCCTGTCAGAGCTGCTAAGCGTGCTAGAACGAAGATGAAGACAACAGTGTGTTTCAGACATGTATGCAGTGCAGAGCTGCAGGGGCCAGAGTGACCGGTCCTGTCTTTTTCTTCTACAGATGTCTCTCGTCATTGCGTGTATGGTAGCTGTGATTGCATACCGCCTGTCGGTCTTTGCTACCTTTTCCAGCTTCATGGAAAGTGACTCATCCTTAAAACATGTCAAAAGTGTCCTCACTCCTCAGATAACCACATCACTCACTGGATCCTGCTTGAACTTTATTGTCATCTTGATCTTGAATTTCTTTTATGAAAAAATATCTGCCTGGATTACAAAAATGGGTAAGCTGGCCAAATTATTAGTATGACTCTGAAACAAGGTTCCTACCAGGGCTCACATCCATTGTGGGATCATCGCCAGGGAGTCAATTTGTTAAAGGCATGTGTACAGGCAGTTTTGCTCTCTAGGTAGACCCAATGGCCTGGTACTTCAGAATCCCCTCACAGCTACATCCAGGCCATTACAGTGAAAGCAGGAGGCAGCACTAAAAAGAAGAATTAGACTCTAGATCTTTTTGAGTATTCTTATCTTAATCATCCCTCGATGGAATTAGTTGAATCCTAAGTAAAATTCTTACTTTTCTCAAGCACAGATAATTTTTATTTCATGTGTATGGTGTTTAGAAGGCATTTGGTTTTGAAAGCCATCATGGCAAAAATAGATCAGCTCCTTAATAAATGTAAAATTTGGTGCCTCTCTTTTCAGTTGCAATGTCTTTGAATCTAGATTCACTTCTCTTTAAGATAGTAAATAGACAGGGAGAGGGCAAGAGTAGTGTGGGAAATGTAGAAGCTAAAGAACTTATGATACATGGACATGAACTAAAGAGGGGGAGTGTGGGTGGGAGGGGGTGTGCAGGGTGGAGGGGAATGAAGGGGGGAAATGGAACAACTGTAATGGCATAATCAATAAAATATTTAAAAAAATAATAAGATAGTAAAAGGTGTCCTCAAGTCATGAAGGTAGGTAAAGAGGCCACAGGTGAAGGGGGAAGATGAGCCGGGGAGAGTGTCACAGAGCAGAGTCACTTCAAGTGCTGCCCCGGCAAGCTGGAAATAGGGCAGAGACTCGCTCAGGGCCTCAGCTCCTCCTCAGAGTGCTCTCTCTCCAGGATCCCCGCTCTGACTCTGCGCAGGGACGTGCTCCCTGGGCCAGAAGAGCACGTTTTCCACCCAGCAGGGAGCATTCGGGAGCAACTGTCATTAACTATCACCCTCCAATTTGGAGTTCCCCTCTCAACTTCTGTTTTTCTGCTAGCAACAACAAAAACATCATAGCAGAAAACACCCAAGGGTGAAGTACTTAAAAAATGGCAGCTGTCTTCGATGAGAAAAGTCATTTGTACGGTGGTACTTCAGTATTAATTGTTCCAGGACTCATGACAAGTGCCAAGAGCGATGAGTACTGAGTACCAGGTGATGTAGCATTTTCTCTTGTGGGGGCGGCATCGTGAGTCCCGTAAGTTCTAGCAGTGTGACGAGTCCCGAGCAAGGGCTGAGTGCCGAAACAAGTGTTTCTTGTCAAAATGCAACAGGTATAGGGTTTGATGAGTTTGAAGCTGAGTGCTGAAGTATGACCATTCCACTTGTGAGATTTTGAAATAAGGCAACTAAATTCCACTAAAATGGAGGTGTTACCGGTGTCTCTAGAATATGTGTGTTAGTATTTCAGTGTCACTGAAAATGCCATGGATTTGGTTGGATCGGAGGTCATCAGCTCAGAAAAACGTGCTCTTCTACTCTTTTATGCCTCAGG
Organism: Carollia perspicillata; assembly: GCA_004027735.1. Classification (NCBI taxonomy): domain Eukaryota; kingdom Metazoa; phylum Chordata; class Mammalia; order Chiroptera; family Phyllostomidae; genus Carollia; species Carollia perspicillata. The sequence continues at coordinate 9,367 of PVKM010020776.1, forward strand.
ATGCTTTACTGTGGTGGGAAGAGAACTAATGTTTTCTTATCTTTGGAACTCATTAAATGGTAGATCATGATAAGGAGAAGGAAAATGTGGACTGTTGCTACCATCATTTGTGTGACGTGGCTTTAAAAATTTACATAACCATTTAATTCGCGAGAGGAAAACACAGTTTGGTTTCAGTTTGGTTTGGAAGTTATCCTCTGCCCTTGATATGTTTACTTTGTTTAAACCTCGTAGGAAATAGATGAGAGATCGGATGTGTTTACAGGATGTCGGGTCCTGGGGGGTGCAGGGGTGAGCATAGGGCTCTTCAGTCTGATAGGGGTGTGAATTCCATACTCGGACCGTGTGACTCCAGGCAAGCACTTCGCCCTGTGGTAGATATCACTGCTTCCTGGGCTTCTCCAGTGGTTGGATGAACATGAAGTCTCTAGTAGAGAGGCTAGCCCAGATCCAGAGTTAATTTAATATTGGTTTATTATGAGCAGAGGGGGAAACATTTCAACGGGCTCCCAGAATAAGGTAACTAGATATCCATTTGTGCCAGGGAGTAAAACATTTTAAGAAACAGGAAAGCGCATTATTAAACCTGGGTGTTTTTTACTTACCAGAAATTCCTCGAACTTACCAGGAGTATGAAAGCAGTTTGACCTTGAAAATGTTCCTGTTCCAGTTTGTAAATTTTTACTCGTCCTGCTTCTACGTGGCTTTCTTTAAAGGGAAGTTTGTGGGCTATCCTGGAAAGTACACGTATTTGTTTAATGTGTGGAGAAGTGAAGAGGTAAGAACCCCTCTTCAGAGGTGAGGTTTGTGGTCTCAATTACTCAGTGTTAATACCTTCTTTGTGCCCAGCACAAACTCATATTTACTCAAACTGCAAGACAAGTACGTAAGACACTGACTCTTGTCTACAGAGAATACTGGTTTTAGAACCCTGTCATCCAAGAGACGTCCCAGTTCCTTTGGGGCAGGAAGTCATTTTGTGCTTATTGTTCATAGCAAAATAGGAGCCGTGAAATGAAACACATGAGTTCTGTGTTCCAGAAGGCTTCCAGCAAAGGAAGAACAATAACTTTCTCTAAGTATAGCAGAAAGGGCTCTACCGTGGGTGAAAGTCCAGATCAGTGGTTTCTAAACCTGGCTGTGCCTCCAAATCACATGGAGAAAAGAACAACTTCGAGCCCTCACCCAGACACAAAGATGCAGAATTCTCTAAGAACGAAGTCTAGAAATCTCTTGTCAACATATTCCACACCTGAATCTAATGTGTCCAGGCTGGCACTGGTCTGCGATCACACTTGGCCTGTTGAACTAACTAACTGCCCCCGGATATCCTGTCAGTGTGCATTTCAACCCAAATCTGCAGACTCAGCTCCTCTGGTCGGGGATTTCCTTTGTTGCAGAAGTCCCATCTTTCATCGTTCACTTCTTTTTTTGTCTTCTTGCTTCGGACTAGTGTGACCCTGGAGGCTGTCTAATAGAATTGACAACCCAGCTGACCATAATAATGACTGGGAAACAGATCTTCGGAAACATCAAGGAAGCTATTTACCCGTATGTATGACTTAGAAGTTTTGCTTGGTTTAAGTAACCATGAGAGAGTTCCTCTGGAAGAAGATAAAATTCCTTGATTATCATGGTGCTTTTGTTAGCAAGTATTTAAATCAGTAAAAAAAAAACAAAAACCTTCACATTTAATCAACAGTCGAATGCATTAAGGACATACAGGTTTTTAAATATGCATCTCTGTGGCTTGAGGGGTGTTGAGGGAAAGGTAATTGCCCCCTGTCCTGGGAAGATTCTTCTGGGATATATATATATATTTTATCATCTGTAGATTATTCTCCATGTTGCATGTTCTCAAGATAACAACAATTAAACTCTGTAAAAGTATCCATTTTTCATGGATGCATTTAGACACAAAAATTGGGCATGGGTGAAATACTGATACGTGAAAGGTTTGCTCTGTGTTCAAAAAGCGCAGCAATAATGAAGACATAGAAAGAGAAAAACAAAGTAATAGTTGATCTCAAACATAAGATGAAAATTCCCCTGGATAAAAAGACAAAGAATCATAGGCCTGCACTGGTGCAAGGCTCCTAGTTAGGAAATGATAGTGTCGAGTTTATTTAGCACAGGCAGTATAAAGTGTGCTAAAAGGGCTCCTTTTAAACAGGTGGCAGGCCAGTTTAACTACAGTGTGCACAAAAGTAGGTTTACATTTGTTTATATGGAAAATAATACAATAATTAGTAAGTAATAATACAAAATAAACTGATTTGCGTACTCAACTGTAACCCTACTTTTGCCCAGCCCTGTCTATTTTAAACCAGGGAATGTGTTCATTTTCTCTTGTTCATGAAAGGAGTTTCCCTCCCCCTTTGCTCCCATCTGGGCCCCACAGTTTCATTGTGCCCCTGGGGTTCCCGCTCATGTACTAACAAAGGAGGAACACAGACGTCCTTTCAAATAGTAGTTGATCACCACATCCCGAACATTGCCATAGAGAAATAACTCCAAACTGTTAAATGTTAAGTCCTGGCTCTAGATTGAGAACCCGAGGGCAGAATAGAGGTATCCTCTGAACCAAACACAAGAGGGAGAATACATGTGCACAGACAGAGAAGGAGACAGACAAGGAAATAAAAGAAAAAAAGGAGTAAAATTAAGCCTACAAAACAAACTTCTGAAACTTACGTTGAGATTTAATGCTACCAAGGCTGCTAACAAAATCAGTTTTTAGAACGTGAACTCTAGCTAGAAGATTCTGGCAAAACCTGAAAACATAAAAGGAGGTGATGCTGTCATTAAAAAGGATCAGGAAATAATTTGAATACCGATGTAAATAACATAAGAACGACGAGTATAAAGAATAATCAATTATATATAAATGAAAAAGGGTGCTTCCAATAAAGAGTATAATAGATGGGATTAGTTACAGACTGAACAAAATTCACCGAAGAGTGAATTAGTGAACTGGAAAATAGCCCTGAGAAATCTCCATGTCGTGCAGTGTGGCAGAGAGACAGCAGGACTAGATAGAGTGAGAGGAGGCTATATGAATGTCTTTCTGAAGAGGAAGCAGTATCTCTCCTCTCAACAGATTGCTCACTAAGTAGTATTAGATACAAATAACAGTAGAGCATTTTGAAGATTCTTAGTGAAAAGAATGTTCACCTTCAATTTCTAGAACCAGTTTACTATTATAAAAAGTACAAGTAAAAGTAAGGCATTATTCAAAGATAAAAGAACTAAGAGTTTCCATTCCTAGTCCTGAACTTCATTGGGAGAATACTGAAAGGTACTTGAGCAAGAAGAGAATACAAAATTAGAGTATGGGATGGAAGAAACATTGGTCAGTAGTAAAGTCCATTAGTTCTAGAAAAACGAAGTATTTTGGTATAAATCCAAAAAATATGTAGGACTCATATGCTGAAAATTACAAAGCTTGATGAAAAGAATTAGATTGGAAGACTCAACATAGTAAAGATGCCAGTTATCTCCCAAATTGATATATAGATTTTTTATTCCAATCAAAATAGCAAGATTTTGTAGATATAGATAAGCAGATTCTAAAATGCATATAGAAGTCAAAGGAACTAAATAGCCAAAACATAAAGAAGAATAAAATTGGAGAAATTACACTACTCGATTTTAAAACTTAATGTGAAACCATGTTAATCCAGACAGTGGAATTGGTGAAGGGATAGATATATAGATCAATGGAACATGGTAGAGACTGCAGCCATAAATCAACACAAATATGGCCATTTTATTTTGATGAAGTTGCAAAAACCATTCATTGAACAAGGAACAGTTTTTAACTGGGCTGGAACAACTGGATGTCCATATACAAAATAATGAAATTTGAAGTACATCTTATACCTCATTCAAACGTTAACTCAAAATAAATCATGATGATAAACCTTTTTTTTAAGAAAGCAACTAACAGATTATTATAAAATTGAAGATGACGGTCGCTGTGTGGGGAGTTAGGAATTTGTAATTGGAAAGAAGCACGCAGAGGCCCTTCCGGGAGTCCCAGCCAAGCTCCCTTTCGTGAACTGGGCAGTCTCCTTTTCCCCCAGGAAACTTCCCTTCCATGCATGTCCGTCTGTTTGGCATTGCATCAAAGTTCTCAGGTACTCTGCTACCTTTTCAACAGTCACATCTCTTTGAGTTTTAGTTTCAATATAAGCAGTATACAAGTATCCCTTTTAAACATTTGCTATAGTACTTTATTGTCTTATTTGTTCATTTTTACCAATTTGGAGGGTATAAGTGGTATTTCATTTTAGTCTTATTTTCATTTCCCTGATTAAGAACATGAATGAGCATTTTATGGCCATGTGTATTTTCTCTTCAATGAAATGCCTGTTCATGTTTAGCCATTTTTTACTTGTTTATCTTTCTAACTCATTTGTAGGAATACTTTATAACTTGTGGTTACTGTGGTTTTGTCTTGTTGGTTATATGTGTTGCAAATATTTTATACCATCAGAAGTTTTGTCTTTTTATTGTTTTAATAGCATCATTAGATCACAGTTCCTTGACCTCAGCACTCATTCTGGGCCAGATAACTTTTTGTCATGGGGGGCTACCCTTTGCATTGTAGGATATTTAGCAAAATCCTTGGTCTCTACCCCTTAGATGCCAATAGATTACCTTCTTCCCAGTTGTGACAATCAAAAATTTTTCCAGATATTGCCAGTGCACTCTTGTGGCTAAGTCACTCCCAGCTGGGAACCACCGCTATAGGGAGACAAAAATACATACTTTTAATATAATAAAGTGTATTAATCTTTTCTCTTATGGGTTAGCATATTCTTGTCTTATTTAATAAGTCCTTCCCTACCCCAAGGTCAAAAAGATATTCTAATATACTTATTTCTTAATTTTTAGCATCATTATCTTTCTCTTTTAAATTCTTAATGCATATGAAAAAGACTTTGTGATTGCTGTGAAGTTCCAATTTAATTGCTTACACACACACGTATCTCCCCGCTTTTTCAGTAACACGCCCTCTCTCAGTGTGCCAGGCTCCTCTCTGTAGCCCCCGAACCTTCAAATGATGCCACCACCAGCTTACAACAGAAGTTTTTCTAGCAAATTGAAGTTCAAGTATCAACTAACGAAAGTGGAATATTTTATTCCTCTTGCAAGCTTCTTACATTTCTAAACCTAGATTGTTGACAAAATTTTGGCATGCTTGCATGTTTTCTCTTGGGGGCACTCATTTTACTCTCTGATTTTGTTTTGTTTGTTTGTTATCAAGACTTGATATTATAGTGAACTATTTTCTACATCAATGAGAAAAAATAAAACTGATATTTAAAAATGAAAAACAATGTTAGCATTTATTGAGAAGTTCCTCTTCCCCACTTTTCTGCTATCTATACACTAGTTACGCCATGTAACAAGGGCACCAACCACTATTGCTCAGTCTTCACTCTGCTCCGTGACGGATCAGGCCCTGCGCCAGTACTACACTCTCTTAGTATAGCGTTATGATAAGTCTTGGTATCTGGTGGGGTGAGTTTTACTGTGTTACTCGATAGAAATATCTTGGTTGTCCATAGTTCTTGTCTTTCTGTGTAAATTTTAGAAACAACTTGTCAGACTTGGCATGAAAATAGTTTGGTTTTTTCAATAAAATTACATTTGTTTCAATAATATTGAATTACAATAGTTTTAATAAAAACAGCTACTATTTTTACAATGCCAAGTCTTTTGATTCATGAACATGTAATTTGGACTTTAACGACTTTGAGATTTAAGTTTCTACATATAGGTCATATGAGTCTTCTGTCAAATCCAATTCTAAGTACTTTTCATTTCAGTTGCTGTTATAAATGTTATCTTTTAAAAAATTAGGTTTTTAGCCCTGGCTGGTTGGGTGAATGGATGAAGAGCTAACCTGTAAACCAGGGGGTCTCTGCTTCAGTTCCTGGTCAGAACACCCATTTGGCTTCCCGGCCAGGCCCCCAGTCAGGGGCGTGCTAGAGGCAATGTTTCTTCATATTGATGTTTCCCTCCCTCCCTCTTTCTTCCCCTCTCTCTAAAAATAAATAAGTAAAATCTTTAAAAAATGGATAAGTATTATGTTTCTATACCTGTGTTTTATGAGTATAAAGGAATAAAATATATTGATATCCTCTACTAGTTAATTCTAATATTTTTTGTTTAACTCCATCTAGATTTTCTGTGCAGACAGTTGAATCACATTATTGTTAATGATTATAGATTACACCTTCACTTCCATTGTTTTACTTTTTCATCTTATTGTGCTGGTTAAGATCTCTAGTAGGGCCTTGAATGTGATCATATACCCTCTTACTTTGTTCTTGGTTCTAAAGGGAATGCTTCTGACTTTTCCCCTTAAGAATGATGTTTTCCTCCAAATTATGCTAGATGCCTTTGATTAGATTTAGGTAATTTCCTTCTTTCTCTACCTTTCTATCATAAGTAAGTACTTGAAATACTTGAGTAAATGTGTTTTTCTGCAGTAATTGACATAATTTTGTATTTTCTACTTAAATCTGTTGGTATGATCTATCACATTGTTTGGTTTTCTAATAAAATGAAAAAAAACCTTTGGTCCTTAAAGTAATCCAACATTATCATATGTTTTATTTTTTATATAATATGGAGTCTAGTTAGGTAATATTTCATTTAGGATTATTGCATTTATGTTCATGTTAGATAAGCCTCTGCATTTTCGTTGTCATGCGTTTTCTGTTGTGACCAATTTTTCACTTCCTTGAGTGTCCTTCTTAGTATCTTAACAACTTAAAGGTTAGTAAATTAAATAGAAAAAAATTATCCCCTAGAGAAGCTCTCCTCTACTTGTTCTTTAACCAGAACTATCTCTGAGTAAATAAATTTCCATTGGGAGTGTCAGTGTTGTTATATTTTCTTAATCAGTCCAATAAAGAACTTTTGACCTTGTCTTGTATTATGAAAAGAACACTATATTTTGATGTGGACTTTAGCTCTACTTGCTCTGTGATCTTGTTTCTTTACCTCTCTTACTGTCAATTTCTAGATTTACCACTCTGATTCTGTAACTCTTTTTAAAAACTATTTTATGTGTTTACCTTGATGACTTCCGACAGGTTGGTTCTAAATTGGTGGAGACGCCGAAAAGCTCGGACCAACTCTGAGAAACTATACAGTCGATGGGAGCAGGACCATGACCTTGAAACTTTTGGATCTCTCGGGCTATTCTATGAATACTTAGAGACAGGTAATTTTTAACCACTTGTCTTGAAACATAGAGTGAGGCTGACTAAAATAAGTGTTTTTTCAGCTCTTAGTATTTCTTTCTACCTTTGACATAGTAGGTGTTCAATAAATCTCTGGACAGTAGATGAGAAGATAAATGGATTAATATAGAAAAGATTGGTTCAATATTGACTTTCACCTGCCAAACAGAATATAGAATGAAGTTTTGTTTCAAAACATTAATCTCACATATATTTTTCCTATCAATTAAGTGTTAATATTGAACAAAACAAAATAAGGACCACTTTTTAATAAGTGACTAAAATAAGCTTAAATAGCTCTTTCTCCTTTTGTTTGCCTCAGTGATAGCTCAGAGCGAGAATAAGTTGAAAAACATTTTCACCACAAACTGTTTTAGTGTTTCCTTTCTGTAATGCTAGAAGGAAGAAGGCTAAAAGCAGTTATTCCAGGGAAACCCAGATTGAACACAGTGAATCCATTAAAATTTTCCAAGGGTTGAACAGAGAAGAGATCTCAAGGTGAAATTTTAGGGGAGAGAAGGACGGAGACTGCCTGTGTTTCCTCCTCAGAAGCGTCTCCTTTGAGTGACGCTTCTCTGCTTCTCTGTTGAACTTAAGGACAGTTTTTTGAACTTTTTCTTAAGGCCCATAAAATCACAGTGGGATGAACGAGCTGGCCTGAAATTGCTACTGACTCTCCACTGTAGTACAGACATGTGATGCCGGGGTTGAAAGAGGTAAATTTAGGACAAACAGTAAGACGACGTCTATCGTATTGATATATAGCTGGCTGTAAAGTTAGGTAGTCCTTACTTTATGGGGCATTAAGGCTAATTTTTAATTATATAAGCTTTCAATGGATTTGTATGTAAATGCATCAGAGAAATGATCACTGAAATTAAAAAGATGAAATAAAAGGTTTCATAAGATTGACTACCATTTATTGAGACACAACTAAATTAATTTATTCTGGGTGTTTCACATACATCATCTCTAATCTTGAAACATTCTATGGAGTAGTCATTATTCACTGCATTTTATTTTAGAGGATACTGAAATGTGGATAGGTTAATTGATTTCCCATTGCTCACAAAGATTTTAGGTAAAGATCTAGAATTCATACATGGAAAATTTAAACTGTTTATATGTACTACTTCCTCTTAATTTCTTATTTCTTGAGTCAGTAGAAAAGGCAGGAAATGAGGCTATTTGTTCACTTGGTTTAGTAGATGACAAGGCTGATTTTTTATGAGAAAATTTTAGAAGAAAAGCTGAAATCCAGAAATACTCATGATCCACCTAAAAATAGAGGACAAGTGGAAGATCCTTCCCTCCTTCAATGGAAATCCCTTTCTGTACTTCCCATGATTATTTTTGACTCGTGTGGGAGGCCCAGACTGCCAGGTGTGTGGATTTTTTTATTTCAAACATCGCTGGAAACAAAAAAACAAAAGTGACAGAAGACAGCTGACACAGGTGTTAAGTCTTGATGAGGAGAGTAAAACTGATTTAGAAAGCTGTCGAGCTATCCCAAAGGATGGGGCCCTTAACAAATACTTTATTCCAGGAAATGTGTATTTCCTCTGCCCACATATAATTTACATATATTTCCAATGTTTTAGTAATTCATTTTCTGGTTTATTCTCAAATATATCTTGTTTTTCACTGCCTTTTTATCTGTTAGCTTCTTCAAATCTTCAATAATACATTCATTCATAATAAGACTTATAGTTGAGTACTTCTATATACCCAGAACATGCTGGCTGTTGGAAGCATACAAATGAGTCAGTCATTATCCCTGATCTCAGAAAGTACACAGATTAGCAAGACAGAAAAACTTGATACCCCACTGCTGTGGCAGGGCCAGTGTCAAGGCCAGACCAGCGTAGAACACTATAATAAAAGACTATGCTTAACCTCCACCTGTCTATTTTGTACCTACCATATAAGCTTCTTATTCCCTGTACCATTTCCCCCATTCTCTTCCCTCCCCCTCCCTGCTGATAACCCTGCATGTTACCTCTGAAATGGAGTAGCTGAAGAGCTTGTATGTATGACCCATGGACATGAACTAAGGTGGGGGAATGATGGTGGGAGGGGGGATACAGGTTGGAGGGGGATAAAGGGGAGAAAAAATGGGACAACTGTAATAGCATAATCAATAAAATATATTTAAAAAATAAAAGACTATGTTTTAAGAAGAATATCTTACTTAACAAGAATAGATGCTTCTTTAGATAAGCAGATCTCAAAAGAAGCAGCAAGTGTGGAACTGAGCCATGCATGGCCTGTTTCTCCATCCTGTTTTAGCAAACAGCTTTTAGTCACTGCTTCTTATGGGGAGGAGAAGTGGGCAGTTGGAAAGAGACCTGGAGTGTTTTGCTGGTATACATCCTCCCAAAATGCAGGAGGTGGCAGGAGTTGGGCAGAGTGTTCCCTCTTTTTCTGTCCATGATAATGAGTTGCAAATTTTTCTTTTCTCCCTGCAGTAATCCAATTCGGATTTGTTACATTATTTGTGGCCTCTTTTCCTTTGGCTCCTCTTCTTGCTCTCTTGAATAATATTATAGAGATCCGAGTGGATGCCTGGAAACTCACTACTCAGTACAGGAGACCTGTGGCTGCTAAAGCTCATAGCATAGGTGTTTGGCAAGACATTCTCTATGGAATGACTGTTATTTCTGTTGCAAGTAACGTAAGTGGACCTGTTTCGGTGGGTGACTGTATTTTGTTTTCTTGGGGGTCAGGAGATGTGAATGATGCTTAACTCAGTCTCTGTTTATGTTGACTTCATCATGCTGACAGTCTAGAAAGATAAAACATTCCTAAACTTTTATGCACTAAACAACATAGAGAAGTTTCTGACATGGAAACTCAGAAAAACAAAGAAAATTTTAAGGTCATCCACAAGGAAAGCTGTAGGATCACTCTCATTAAACTCATTAAAATACCACAGTACAGTTTCATAACATATGACAAAGTAGACAGGAAACAAGTATTGGTGTAAAGATTTGAATAGTACAATTAAATCTTGATTATACGTAAAGTTGTATACACAATACACAATAATATACAACATTTACCTGTTGTGTCTATGGATCACTAAAAATAGAAATAAAAATAGATTCCTCAAAGCACAAATTTTATAATGCATGTTCACCTAAAATAATATTATGAAAATTAAAGTTCATAATAAAGTACCCAAAAAGAATAAGTACACATTTAACATTCACACTTCTAAGTCAACTTCATTATATAAAGAGGAAATTATTAAAAGGAAAACCTGTAGGAATCAGCTAAAATCACTGGTACAGAAAAGTTATAGCAATAAATGCTTTCATTATTAAAAAAGAAGAAACTAACTTAAAGTAAGGAAAAATGTAAGCTAATCAATAGAAAGTAGTAAGAATTAATAAAGATATAAACAGGAATAATCAAATTAGAAAACAAACAAAAAAAAACACAATCTAATTGCTAAGTAAATCAAGAGTTGGCTCATTGAAAAGAAATAAAATAACCAAAACTCCAAAAATCTCAAACAAGAAAAGGAATGACAAAGTAGAGGTGAGAAAATTGAGAGACTGGTATGTATTTCAATAAGTTAAAATCTATTTGAAATGATTCCTTTTTTAGAAAATAGGAACTGCCAAAATTTATTCAGTGATAGAAAAACTGAATAGACCAATAGACCAGTAGCTATAGAAGTAATACTAAAAGGTTTTTTAAAAATCGACCACTAACCTGTAGGTATCAGAGCCAGGTGGTTTTAAATGGACTTACCTAATAACCTAAAGGAAACACATTGTTCATACTATTTGGAGCTTTGGAAAGGATGGGAAAACACCCTTCTTATGAAATCAAATACTGAAACTGCACTGACCTGTGTGAAATTTACTAGCTCAGGGTCTTCTCTCTCTCCATTCCCTCCCCACCAACCTCCTACACACACAGGCCCGCACATTCAGTTCTAGCGTATGGAGTTGGTTTAGGCAGACGAATCTGGTTCAGGACAGTGGACCTGTGACTGAAACAATGAGAAATGTGGAAATAGAGAGGTGTGCTAGAAAGATCTTGGTTTTTGGCAACAGATACACTCAGGCTCCATTTTCAGCTTAGTCACTTTCTAGCTCTGAAATCGTAGACTACTAGTCACACACTGTAAATGAGGTATTTCATGTTTTAGGCCAGAGACTCATATATTAACATGACTAATCATAGCATTTTAATCATTTAGCATCCTGGTAGCACAAGGAAGTGAATAATACAAATCAGGCATTTTTCAGACTAGATTGTTAGCCCAAGATCTCCCTCTTGTTTTCTCCCTTTCAGGCTTTTATTGTGGCATTTACATCGGACATCATTCCTCGTTTAGTGTACTACTATGCCTATTCCACCAACTCCAGTGAGCCCTTGAAAGGCTACGTCAACAACAGCCTGTCGATATTCCTGATAGACGACTTACCAAACCACACCGCGCCTTCGGAGAGACGAGACTTCACCACTTGCAGGTGTCCTCCTGTTTTCTTAGGCTTTAATTTTTGCCCTTTGGGTATATTTCTTGTGTTCTTTGTTTCCTTCATGCCTTACAATGCAAAGGATTTACTTTGGGCAGTACAAATCCTGGATGAATAAAGTACATCAATTCTGCAATTCACACATTGTAAGATTCTGATTTGGAAACAGAATGTCCCAAAGTAAGAGAATGTAATGGGTAAAGATAACATCAATTTTGAGTTGTCTCTTACTTTCTATTTATTGGAAGTATTTCTCAGTAACAAACGCCCCCAAATTGTGATATCTATATACCACACAGCATAATTGTATTATATATACATTTAATCTACTTGAACTTATTGTATATCCTGAAAAAAAGAATGAAAAGAAGTAAAAATGTGATCAGTTCACCATCCATCCCACTTAAAGGGTTTTGTGCAGTGAGTGTGAAATTGGATTTGTAAACCTATTCTTTCCCCACTTAGTGTCTCATGTCTGTGAAGATGGTTTTACTCCAGAATTTAAAGATTTTATATTCATGTAAAATCTGTATGTAATGTGTATATAGTTATATTTTATTAGACATATAGATAGATATGAAGAAAGAAAGAACATTAAGGCCCCTAACTTAAATCTTGAACCAGTGGTTTCATCTTGGATGCCGAAAAAGAAACTGCAGAATGCTGCAACACAGGCAGACAGAAGCATTGCCTCAGTTCATATTTGCATCTAGAGGAATCATAGCGTAGTCTTTAAGAGTATAGTCACTTGTATCATATTTCTTGATGTCATCACCAGACTAAAACTTTGAAGAATATCAATCTCCAGCAGCTTTGTAGAAAACAATGAGCTCACAAAGTTGAGCTCTAAGAACACTTAGGATATTAAGGATACCACAGAAGGATAGTAAGACAAAAAATACAGTGTCAGATAAGCCAAGAAAACATAGAATTTCAAGGAAATAGAATGTCAAGTTTTATTCTCAAAAGATCAAATAAGATGAGGATTAAAATGTCCCTTCCATTTAATTAGAGGAGACAGTTGGTTTCACTGCGGTGATTGATACAACTGACTGTGTTAAGAAGGGTGGGAAGAGAGGGAATGGAGATAGCAAAATTTGTCTTTGAAGGGCAAGCGAGAAGTTGCACTTGTGTTTCCTGCTACCTCTATACTACACATCAGCAACATTTGGCCATCATTTTCACTTGTATTATAACACAGAGAAATGTTTTCAGGTAGCAATTATCTTACTGTGATTTGACTTTGGAGGTTAACTAAAAGAATAGTTAATGAAGAGTTAATTAATTCTCTGGAATAAGAATTTATGCTAGGTCTTTCTGAAGCTCTAGCTAATTTTTGTATTTCTGTTTTGCAGATATAGAGATTACAGATATCCTCCCGATCATGAGCTGAAGTACTTTCATAGTATGCAATTCTGGCACGTCCTTGCTGCCAAGATGACCTTCATCATAGTTATGGAGGTAAGCCCTTCTTCTTCTTTTTTTTTTTTTTTTACTATTTTGTCTTTTTAAAAAAATTTAATTGTTGTTCAAGTACAGTTTTTTATCTTTTACTCCCATCCCAATCCACCCCCCAGGGCTCCCCACCTCCTTCCCATTCCCAACCCCCTTAGTTTTTGTCCATGTGTCCTTTATACTCGTTCCTGTAAACCCTTCCCTTTTTTCCCTGAAATTCCTTCCCCTCTGGTCACTGTCAGCCTCTCCTCTCTTTCAGTGTCTTTGGTTATATTTTGCTTGTTTGTTTTTTTTGTTGTTTAGGTTCCTGTAGCCCTTCTTTTTTTTAATTTATTTATTTATTTTACATATATTTTATTGATCATGCCATTACCATTGTCCCATTTCCTCCCCTGTATTCCCCTCCACCCTGCACACCCCCTCCCAGCCACACTCCCCCCCTTTAGTTCATGTCCATGTGTCATAAGTTCTTTAGCTTCTACATTTCCCCCACTACTCTTGCCCTCTCCCTGTCTATTTTCTCCCCACCTTCTATGCTGCTTATTCTCTGTACCT
>PVKM010020777.1:0-23145 GCA_004027735.1 Carollia perspicillata
CAGCGCACCGTTCTGAACGACGTCTGCTCACCACACCCGGCAGATCAACCCCTGCAGAGTGAAAGCGAGGCTCCCGTGAACGAGAAGAGTGCTGCTACCTGGTACCACAGGAGAGCCGGAGTCAGGGATGGGACCGAGACACAGCCCGCTGACCAGTCCCAGGGCTTTCCCTCTCGGTTTGATTCTGATCATGAGACCATGGGGCTGACCGCTTTGTCCTACAAATGAGTCATTACAGTAAGTGCTTGTTTAGATTTAAAAACATTCCAGATCACGACAGGGTAGCATGGAGGTAAGGCTAATCTGCCAATCTGTGGGGTCCCAGAACGTTCTATGGAAGAAACCAAATTAGAGATTAAGACACCAGTATATTGCAGCACTCGCCCGTGCTAAATATATTTAAGTTGCACTGTCGCACAGTGCCCTGGGCTGGTATCATGAATTCCACAAAGACTAAGGAGGTGTAGCGGCTGCCATGAGTACAAGTGAGAGACAAGCGAATGGCAAAATTGCACAAAGACCTCGTAGAGTGTGGTAAGTGCTGGAAGCTTCCAGACAAACGTTATGGGACTGCAAAGGTGGGAAAGGCTACTCACAGTAGAGTAATGACAGCGGACTTCCTGGAAGCTGGATCATTGGAACAGGTCTTGAAAAACGGCCCATGGTGTACCCAGCAGAGATGGAGGAGAAAGTGGATGATGGAGATAAATGCACCACGATGGCTGAGGGAAAGAGGTGTGTTCAGGGATTGTCAGTTCTCAAACTGGCTGGACGGCAGGAAAGTCACAGGGCCCTACCGTGGTGTGTTTATGTTGGCTCGGAAAAGTAGCCTAGGACCAGATCGTGTATGTGTTTTATCATGGAGCCAAGGAGCTCGAGCTTCATTCCGCAGCAAGGTCTGAGGCAGAAGAGCAGCACAGTCAGACCTCGCCCTGGAAAGCTGAGCCTGGTGACAGCATGAAAGACAGAGACAGGACACCCGAGATGACTGCACTACCCACAGGAGAGGTGCCAGGCACATGAGGGCAAAACCAGGGCACTGGTTATGGGAATGACTCAAAAGGTGTGGAGTCGAGATATTTAAAATGGCAGGGCAGCAAAGGAAAAGAGAATCGAGCGTGTCTCCAGGACCTCCACGGTGCCCGACGGGCGGGACCACGACGACACCTCTAACCAGGCTGGGATGACGGATGGGGAGCAGAAAGGAAGCTCTGCAGCAAGAGACACCGACAGGTAAGTTCCCCTGTGCACCCATGAGCGTTCAGGCGTCCATGGTACACGTGGGTGAATGAACTCTGGAGACACACGGGGCCACGGTGAACCGACGGTGTCTACATGGAGAAGCTGGTGGGGGACAATGACGAGAGAGAGAGAAAAGAACTCCAGGGATGTGGCTATTTGAGGGCTGGGCAGCGGAAGAAGACAGCAAAGACTCACATGGAAAAGCAAAATCACGTTAGGGCAACGACTGCCTGGCACATAGGTGGCCCCCAATGACTAAAAACCATGAACTAATAAACCAGGGCAGTGCCCAGGCATAGAAATTAAAAAAGAAGATATTTCAAGGCCAAAAGGGCGATTATATATTTTAACAGATGAATTCTACTGTATGTGAGTTATATCTAAATAAAGCTACTATTAAAAAAGGATCAATTGCGTAAGATGACATAGGGCCATTAAGTAAACTGAGAGCTAAGTAGGGGCCTACGGAGCTGACAATTTAAGGTACCAGGGACCTCGGACAGAGCAGTGCCAGGGGAGGGGCGGGAGCGGAAATGCCCCCCCGGGAGCCAAGAAGGTGGCTGGAAAGTGGGAGAATCTAACTTGGGCCTTCTTCTCAGTCGATTCATCAACTTCTAACGCTTTATTTTTGATGTAAAAACAATACATTGTTATTGTAAAGTATTTGGGAAATGGAAAAGGGCCTAAAAAGGGACAATAAAAACCATCTGGTTTCCTACCACACTGAAATAACGATGGTTAATGTTCTGATAGCTTTATTGCAGTCGTTTATTTTTGTGCTTATCATCTACAGAATTGGGATTATGCAAAAGCTCCAGTTTTATGTACTGGTTTTTAAATTCACTTGTACAGCATTTACCACTGAATGGATACGCCATCATTTTAAAAGTCACTCTGCCATTGCTAGACTTAGGGTTATATCCCCCCCTTTATTTATTTTGCTATTTTCATTTTAATAAATATATGTTTTTCTAAATCTTTGTCATATACTATTTTGCTGTCTCCTTAGAACATATGTCTAGATGGGGAAAGCCTGTCTGAAAATAACATGGGCATTACTATGTCTCTCGCTGTATTTTCAAATGGTTTTTCAGAAAGATTGTACCAATTTGCAGTCCTTCGAGCAAGGATTCACTGCAAGTTCTTGCCTGTTGCGTCTTATCATTTTCTTTTCACTCACTTTGCCTATTTGAGAGATAAAAAACGGTATCTCACTGTTGATTAATTTGCATATTTTAGCTCAAAGAGCTCTCAAATACGATTTCTCCTTTAAGATCTGTGATTTGTTTCTAAGACTCCTGATTAAAAAGGCAATAGAGAGAAGCAAATTGATGAAGAAAGATTATGAAAATGAACTCAGATGAAAATTCAGTTCTGTGAAACCAACAGAGGGCCATATCGATTTAGACAGAGAGAAAGAAGCTGTTCATTTATGACGACCGAGCACTGCAGGGAAAGAATCTCTCTCCCGTTCAGTTGCCATTAATCCTCTCGGCCGTTTTTTGAACTCTGTTCTTCCCCAGTCACAGGAGGCAGGGTAAAACACTCGGGTACTGATTTTTTCAGATTCCTTATATTCACCTCACTGGCACAATCCAACATATTCCATTTCACTTGGCGTGGTGTATTTCAGAGAAACAAGCTAAAACTCTTTTCTAATTATTTGTGTTCAAGGTCTAATAATATAGGAATAAGAATAGAGTTGTTGTTTCCTAAGAGGCGATTCACATCCACGGCTAACTCTTACAGCACTCTTAGAGGAAACTATCAGACCCACTTCCCTGATGAGAAAACTGAGGCTGGTGGAGCTTTCTTTGTGCTCCAAGCCATGCAGCCATGCGGTACTAACGCCTGTGTTCTCTCCCACAAACCCCATTCCTGTCTTGTATGTCATTTGACATTAATAATCTGTGAGACAATTTATTATCATTATCCTTATTTGAATTTCAAAAGGAAAATTATGATACTATAACAATTTGACAATATCTTGACAAAATATCTCAAGTATTATACCTGACTAAAGTCACTTATGAGGAGATGAGGAAAAAAATAACGTGAGTTTTTAAAGCAAACACTTCACACATCCTCATCTCTGACATTCCCACAGTTCTCCTACTTTGCTCAGCCCTCCAGTCTTTAAGGCTCCCACTTTTCCACCTTCCAGAATCAAAGTAATGCCATGACACCACGTGACTTCCATACCCCACCACTGGAACCGGAGCCTTGCCAGTACCCTTCTCCATCATGCTCGCCTGACCAGCCTGGGGCTTTCCAGTGGCCGCCTGCTCTGCACCAGGAGCCTGGCAACTCAGGTTACTAGAGAAAAATGACAAAACCTTGCCAACTGCTCTAATTTGACATTCATGACCAAAAATTAGAAATGGCCACTTAACATTGCCCAGCAACTCTAAATTACATACTTCCTCAGAATATGTGTTTTTCTCCCGCTCCAAAATGACTATTTCACATTTCACAAGACCCTTCCCCAGCTCACAGGCACAGCCTTCCTGGGGAACATAGCAGCAAGCACCAACAGCTCACTTTAACACACTCCCTGCGTCTGAACCCCACGCGGCCTCCCCTGCTGCCACAGCGGGTGAGCTAACCCTGCTCCTCCCGAGGAAGTCCTGGGATCAGGGGCTCTGGATTCCAGTTTTTCCAAGTCCAAGTTCCTCAAGGTTCAGGGCTCACCTCTCACATAACCTCCCTTACCCAGCCAAACTGGAGAAACACCCAGTGACTTTCTAACGTTCTATTCTAACACCACGGTTCTCAGCCTGGGCCGTGCCACAGCTGCGTCAGCATCGGCATGACCAGGAATGACAGAGATGCAAATTCCTGGACCCCGACTCAGAGCCAGGGAACTACTCCAGCCCCTGTGCGGTGAGCCGAGTTTTCTGCGGGAGCCAGCTCCTCCCCAACTGGAGGATGGACTATTACAGTTCTCCAAGCCGATTGTTCAACGAGGTCCTTACTAGACATGAACTATGTGTTGAAGTAAGCAAACGGTACTTCAAATGGACATAGGAAATATTCCGGGTTCAATGCTGTCTAAAAATAACTGCATTTTATCCATGCTGTCGAGGCTGTGTGCATCTTGTGTGGACGTCAGGTGGAAATGCCACCGAATGCCTTGCTGCAGGGTGCCTCTCGACTTCACGGTTAGTGCCGCCATACCGGCTGCCTCAAATGGGCCATGGTGGCAGCTTTCACACCACGGGAATCAGACGCTGCCACAAATCAGGGTCTTTTCCCAAAGATCCAGTTTTTAAAGCTTTCCCAGCCCATCACTGGGTGAGGCCCAATAACCTTCATTCCAACAAGCCTTGCAGGGGATCCTGAGGCAGCTCGAGCTTCAGAAGCATGGATTAGAAGGACTTCCCTGCTTGCGTCCCATCAGCTCGTACCCCCCTCACACCACTGACCACTCTCTCCTTTCTCCCTCGTCCACACAAGGGAGCTCACTCCACCTTAAACTTCCTCGGCTTCATACAACCCGATTTCACCCAACGCAGGTAGGTTCTATACAGGAAAGACGTGCTTTTCCTGGGGACCCAGGGTAAATCCCGGTTTTATTTTATATTTATGCCCAAGGTTCTTTTATAGAACCATTTATCTTTTATTTTATAGAACCATTATCTTTTATTAGAACCATTCTAATATGTAGTTTATTTGTAACCTAATCTCATTTTAGTACATATTTCAATTAACATAACATAACAAGTTTTTTTTTCCTGAAAATCACATCTTACGGAATCTTGTCATCCGTTCTCCATTTAGAAGTTTGATGAATAAGAAAACCAGCAGGGGGCAGCAGGGGCTCTTGGAAACAAAACCACATGCACAAAGAATTTTGGCTAAGAACATAAACTGTTATTGCAAAGTCAAGCACATTTCTGAATAGTTTGCTGGTTCATCATATTCTTTGTGTCAGCAAATTGCCTTTTAAAATGCAGGACAGATCATGGTCTATGGTTTCATAAGAACAATAACAACCAGAAAAGTCTTTTACTCTTTTTATGCAAATTGGTCCATGTCAGGGAACAGTAAGATCAAAATTTTCAAATTCTTAGAGATCCAGATTTAGATTTTACTTCATTAATAGTTTTTTTTTTTATTCCAGAGGGAGAGGAGGAGGGAGAAAGAGAGTGAGAGTGAGAGAGAGGGAGAGAGAGATCTATCATTTGCCTCTTGTACACACTGCAACAAGGGACCAAACCCATAACCCAGGCCTGTGCCCTGATGGGGAATCAAACCTGTGACCTTTAGATTTATAGGACGACACTCCAACTAACGGAGCCACACTGGCCAGGGCTACATCATTAATATTTTTAAGTGTTTTCTATGTTATTGCTTCCACAACTAGTTTTCTTATAAACACAGGAGATAATATACAAATAAAAAGTACAGATTATAAGCCACGGAACTCCCACATCTTAAAACAAACATGAAAGGCCAGAGTGTTGGAACAGATTCTCTAGGTCTATACCATCATATAGCATCACTGAAAGCCGTGCGAGGCGATTACACTGAGTTAGATATGGAGAATGACACAAACACGCTGCTGTGTGCATGGGGTCTTGGCCGCATAACCAAAGGCAGCCGTTCCATGGAGGGCTCCACATACACACAGCACTGAGCGTGAGGAGCCCATTCGGAATCCTGTGGTCCAGCGCTGGTGCCTGTCATGGCAGAAACAGGGGGTTCTCTGACTGCTGCGTGAGTAGTGTGTGGGTAAACAGTACCATCACTGCAATAGGGGGAAAACTATCTTTTTTTTTTTACTCAATTTCAATGTCTTCTGATGAAATGATTTCTACTGGGCACATAAAGATGTGTGGAGACTAGGGAGGAACAAATACATGATACAACTATTTATTAGACACCGTGTATGGACCAGCACTGTAGTAGGCACTGAGGAAGCTAAGATGAACAAAAGGTCTGTTTTCCAGGAGCTCACAGACCACTGCATTATAAATTTAGGAGTGATTCAGAACAGCATACTTTCTATTTCACAAGATTATTTTGATAATTGAGATAACTTAGGGAAAAGCACCTCACAAACTAAACACTGACTTGATGAATGACGACAATTAAACTGGTATTCATAGAAGATTGATAAGACAGATTAAATTGGGCCCTGGCTAGTGTGGCTGGGTGTTGGTTGGGTGTTGTCTTGGTTCGCTAGTTCGATTCCTGGTCAGGGCACAGGCCTGGGTTGTGGGCTCAGTGCCCCCAGAAACACAGAGGGCAACCAATCGATGTTTCTCTCTCACACTGATGTTTCTCACCCTCTCTTTCTCCCTCCCTCCCCCTCTCTCTAAAATAAAAAATAGAATAAAATATATATTATAAAAAGATTAAATTGGGAAAGTCATCACAGGAAAACTGACCAACTAGGAGTCCACTGTAGTAACCCAGGCGGGAGCTGACGGAGTGTGTATGACCTGACTGACTTAGTGGGAATGACTGAATGAAAAGATGAAGAGTTTGAACAACTTTGCATTGCACAGTAAGTCAGTAGAGAGAAAAGGAGACACAAATGCCTAAAATGTACTCCATGGATGGTGGGAGGAGTATGAAATAGGAGGCCCAGTGGGCGACATCATTTAGGGAGGAAGACGAATTGGACTGTTGACACGCTGAGTTGGCA
The DNA here is from genome assembly GCA_004027735.1 of Carollia perspicillata. Classification (NCBI taxonomy): domain Eukaryota; kingdom Metazoa; phylum Chordata; class Mammalia; order Chiroptera; family Phyllostomidae; genus Carollia; species Carollia perspicillata. The sequence goes on from PVKM010020777.1 coordinate 6,896, forward strand.
GCGACAACGAACATCAGAGCAAACACAACAGGAGGCGGTTTGGAGATGTCACAGCTCACGAACTCCTCCTCAACCTTCACGACTCACCTGCCATGTCCTCTCATCTGGGAAACCTTTCTCTGACAGCTGTCAGGGATTTAGTTTCTCACTTCTCCATGATCCAAAGCAGCTTCAAAAAAAAAAATCTATCTTAGCATTTGTCATTTTGGTTGGCTTTATCCGACAGGCTTTATCGCTTTAATTAGACTTCATCAGAATTGGCGGGAGGTAGAGAAAGTCACATCCCATCTTTACATCCCTAGCCCAGCACTGTGCACTTCCCAAGGAACTCACTCAGTCAATGTCTGGCAAACGATGTCAGGAAGGAGCTGATGAAGAAACTATCTAACAGCAAAATACAGGACTTGGACGTCATCCGCTGAAAAGGAGTGTGAAGCTATGAATGAATACAATTTCCAAGGGAGACTATTTAGAAAGAAGTGAGAGCTAAGGATAGGACACGTATAGATAGTCAAGAAGAGAGAAAAGTTAGTAAAATAAAAAGAACATGAGCCAAAGCCTCAGAGAAAAAGGATACTGTCCCTAACAGAAACAGACATACTCCAGCAAAGTTTCAGAGTGCGAGCTCCTGGCATCTAAATGAATGAAGATAAAGAATAAACCACTGAATTTCAAAGCCGCATTTATTTGAGAAAGCTCAGGTTTATTTCACCAAGAATAAGAATAAAAGGCATGAATAAATGCATTTAATTTAGTGAAGAAGCCAAAAATATGGGAGCCATCTACTCCTGTCATTTACATGCTGTACGAAGGCTGTACGAAATTGAGTGCAGGGTGGGTGCGTAGCTCAAGGCAAAGAAGTGGAAAATATTAAAAGGATTAAGAAGCTAATTTTAAAACATGATGAATAACAGGAACATTAGCACAGTCGTATTGATGAGCCGCTGATGAGGTGAAGAGGATAAACGGAGCTCTCAAGGGCATTCTTCACAAGGAATGAGGCCAGTGGCAAGACGAACAGCTGCCTGTTAACGTCTTGGTAAGGGGGCATCGCTTTCGGACCAAACAGACCGAGCTCAGGCTGCCAGCCCCCTGGCTGTCTCCCAGAGGGCCAGGCGGACCACTGTTTCTGGGGACCTCCAGATGTCCCAGCTGGGGCATCTAGTCCTTGCTGAGGGGTGGGTCTCAGCATCAAGGTTAGACCATCTGGATTCCTAATTTCATTCCAGGAAGTCCTAGTATTTCTGGATTGTCTGAGTGAATTCCCAGAATCAGCCTCAGAAGAGGCTTTAAAAATAATTTAGTTTGGTCTTCTCATTTCCAAATGAGGAGACCGACGTCCTAGGAGGTCAAGTGGTTTCTCTGGGTCACTCTGTTGGTTATGAAAGACCAAGAGTAAATCCCAGGTCTCCAGCTGGCCAGTCCTCTGGTCTCTCTCTGTTTTATACTTTCCAGGACTGTAGAGGATGTGTTGGGGGGGTGGGCAGAAAAGGAAGTGACACAATGAGACCTGTGAAGACCTGACCCCTTCACCTCAGTGCTGGCTGGCCCCGTCCTCTTCCTGTGCAGCACAGAGCCGTCCACTGACAGGCAAGATGGGCCCTTTCTCCAGGAATTGGTGCAGGGTTGGCCTTCTTCTCACGTCTTCTAATCCCGTGCACAAATTGTGGGAACTCCATTATGTTACTGGTTTTACTGTGACTGAATTACCCTATTTATGTTTTTTTAATATTTTATTTATTCATTTTTAGAGAGAGAAGGGAAGGAGAAAGAGTGGGAGAGAAACATCAATGTATGGTTGCCTCTCATGTGTCCCCTACTGGGGACCTGGCCTACAACCCAGGCAGGTGCCCTGACTGGGAATCGAACCAGCGACCCTTTGCCTCACAGGCCCGTGCTCAACCCACTGAGCTCACCAGCCAGGGCTTTGAATTACCCAATTTTAAAAATCCAGTTTTCCTAGGTAGCTATGATTTTTGTCACATCTTTGAGTGATTCTGGGGACTGAGCTGAACTCTGTTCCCCAGTCACTGAAGGCACAGTCTGATGCTGCAGTATTGAGGCAAATAGTAAGAAGCTACAGAAGTTCCTTGACAAGTGGAATAAGAGAAACTGAGACAAAATAATTAAACAAGGTCAAACGAGTTGAGGAAGTTACAGGAAGCAAATGAATCACCAGTTTATCTTCCCTAAACAAGGACGCAGGGGCAAATGGTTTACACATTCCAGACCGTCCTGGGGCAGACAAGCCTCGGTCCCAGAACCTCTTTGATGGTGATCTTGAAAATGAAACTAACCAGCAAGTAACCTTGACCCCTCTTTACCCACATTTTGATGAATCAACATATTGAAGGACATGCCTAGAAAGCTGATGATTATTTTGTGAAGGCCCTCCCTGGAAACCTCCCCAGGACTCCCACTGGCCTAAGAAAGATAAAAAGCCTCACGACAAAGGACACACGGTATGCTCCCCTAGAGCACGGCCCTGCCTTGTACCCCTAAAGTCTTTCTTCTAAACTCGAAGGGGCCACGAGACTCGCAACCAGGGGAGCAATGGGCAGCAGCAGCTCGTCCCGGGCTAACCCCTTGAACCTGTCTCCAAGGCCCCTTTTTTCCTGACTTTCCAGTGAGCCAAACGCAACCCCACCTTGGCTCACTTCTGTCACTGACTCTTCTCAGTGATCCACGCAGCCCAGTATGGCACACTTCTTTCCTACAACATTTCTAAAAAGCCAAAGCAAACCTCCCAGGCTCTCTCCTGTTGCTTCTTCTATCCTAAGCCCTTCCTTGTTTCACTGTTTCCAGCTTTAATAAACATACTCTCAAAGTCACCAGGACTCGTGTCGTGAAATCTTTCCTGCACGAAGTCAAGAACCCACACACTACAGGCAAGCCCGAGGCAGACCCGCTCTGGGCCCAGTTCCTGCCTGGTCAGAGTATGAAGTATGCCGAGTGCTTACTATGGCCCAGGCACTTTTCTAAATAGTTCATATTCATTGCCTCCTTATTTTCTACAATTTACTGAGGTGAGCATTCTTTTCTTCCCAATTTTACAGAGAAGGAAGTTAAGGCACAAATAGGCAGATAAGTCATCCAAGATTTACAACCAGTAAGTAGCAAAAGTCTGGTTCCAGAGCCTGAGTGCTAATTACTTTATGCCACTATCCTAACAGCCCTGCCTCTGATTCTGTTGAAACTTGAATTCATCCTATTTTCCTCCCAATCCACACTTAGGATTCCCAGACAATCACCAATAAAAATATAGCCCACATCCTGGCTGGTGTGGCTCAGTGGATTGAGCACTGGCCTGCAAATCAAAGGGTCACCGGTTCAATTCCCAGCCTACGGCACATGCCTGGGTTGCAGGCCCGGCTCCCAGGAGGGGGTGCACAAGAGACAGCCATATAGATTGATGTTGCTCTTTCTCCCTCCCTTCCACTCTCTAAAATTAAATAAATAAAATATTTTTTAAAATAGCTCACACTTACAAAGACATACGTAGAATTTACTAAGTGCAAGGCACTGTCTGAAAGGCTGCAGATATCTTATTAACTCATTTAATAACAACCCTATGGGGTTGGTGGGAATATTATCGTCACACTCACTTTACATAGGAAACTACAGTACAGGCAGCTTAAGCAACTTGCCGGAAGTTACCCAGCCACCAAGTGGAAGAACCAGGACTAACCCCGAGCAGCCCGGCTCTGCTGGCCTCCCTTCCTGGCCACAGGGGCGCCCTGCCTCCCTAACAGAGAGCATGAAACAGTTCAGGAAGTGGCCATCTTTGTCATGGACTGAGTTTATCAATCCACCTCCAGAGCCTCTTTTCGGACCTGACCTGGACACTAGGTTTTGGTTGTTCTCCCCCTACACATGAGTTGACCTCTCTGGACGGAACTCCTTAGATTTGTGGTACCCGCACGCCCCTGCTTTCCCGGCCTCGGCCAGGGGCCAGCACAGGCAGAGAGCAGACAATCAGGTTAGCAGACCTGTGCGTCAGGCCTGTGTTGTTAATGACTAGCTGTGTGATTTGGGGCAAGGAACCTCACTTCCAAAGAATAAAGGCAGAATGGAGATAAAAACAGCGCCTCCTACACAGGGCTGCTGGGAATATCAGAAATAATGTATGGTATAAGATGAGCACGTAGGAAATAGTTCATAGGTATCTCAATGTCTTGGTTTTGAATCCACTCACTCACTAATACTGATTGGGGGCCTTCTGAATACTACCGCACGCACTGGAGATGCAGCGGTGAACGAAGCAGTCGGAGCCCTTATCCTCACCGGGCTGTGGTCTCGTGGGGGAGACCAGTAACTGTACGATACCTATCAAGTAATGATCTCGACAAAAAATATTAACTTCCAAGGCCATTCATGTGGTTCCCAGTCTTCAACGGGCTGGACATCAGCAGCACTTGCAGTCAGTCCCCTTATCTGTCTCTAGAGCAGGGGGTCCTCAAACATTTTGGTCCCTAGAACCTCATTATGTTCTTAAAAATCACTGATGCTTCCAAAGGACTTTTGTTTGTATGGGTCTGCCAGTAGGTATTTTCCATATTAAAAATTAGAACAGAAAATTTTAAAGCACAGAACGCAGAGTGTATTATACTGTTCGTCAGAGAGTGATGCCGTCATCACACAGGCAGCCTCCAGAAAGCCCCACTGTGCACTTGTGGGAGAATGACAGTAAAAATGAGAAAAATGTTTCATCCTTACAGACCCCTGAGCGGGTTTTGGCAACTACCAAGACTGTACTTTGAGAGCTCTTCTTCTAGTGAAAATATATTTAGACTGGCACCAGGTTATATATATATTTAAAATTAATTTGCTTTTTCCATCTCTGCTTATGTCTTCTTGCTTATTTTTCAATAATGAGAAGCTGAAAATATTAAATTACAATTTGAAGTCAAGTATGAACACTTATGATTAGTTTCTCAGGTTGTATATTTCTTTGCCTTCTTCCCTTAAAAAAAAAAACAGCAAATATCAAAAACTTAACTCTTGGTTTTCAGAGGCACAGACAACCTTAGGAAATGCGATGCACTTCCCCACCAAACACTATGTTGTCAACATTTCTCAGCACCTCCCTCAGCAATGACTTGAACTCGCACGGTCGGCCAGAAAGAAACTGGTCGCTCCCTTTAGAAGTGTGTCGTATTCCTTCTGAAAGAGATTTTATTGGCAGTTAGTGCCTAATTCAAAAGAATAAAATTCTTCCAAGTGTTTCTAAACATGATTAAAATGGTTTCATAATTGCATTTCACTATACTTTTTTTTGAAGGACTGAGTTTTATTTTCAGGGTTCCTGTAAAATAATTGTTTCTAAAGACAGTAGGAATTTTTGCAACTGTAATCTTTTCCTCATTGAGCAGTTTTTAAAAAGACCTTATTTTACTACTTCTAGCACTAATCACTTTCAGTTCATCGACATGAGAACAGAGCTGGCAGCTGACTACTCTGTATCACAGACACTCTTGAATAAAAGGAGCAGCTGGCTCTGCAAATATGTAAGGTAAATGGATAAATTCCGGAGCTAAGGATGCAAAGCTAACATTCCTCAATACAAAACCCATCTAGCATACTGGAAGGGGAAAGGAAAACAAATAACTCTGTGAGTAGCAGAGGGGCTATTTTTTTATTGAGCACTTATGGCAAAACAGGTCGTATTCTATGCACTTTGTGTAAATTATCTCATTGAATCTTCGCCTTTAGGCATTCAGTGGACAGTGAGGAAACTGAAACACAGAAATATTAAGTAACGTCCTCAAGGTCACACAGCAAATGGCAGAGATGAGCCTTGAACCTGTGCAGATTTGTGAGACGCACAGGTTTTGAGTCGGCAGACCTTTTGCTCACTTACTGGCTATGTGACCTTGGGAAAGCTGCTCTGCTTCGCCAAACAGAATGGAGATAACAACGCCCTTGCCTGTGGGGCCACAGGGAATGTTACAGAAGGAAGAGTCACCTTACTGAGGGGGTGAAAGGACAGCTCTGTCACCAGGATGGTTGCCTGTGTCCCAGAAATAATTACGATGATTCTGAATGACTGCAACTTAGAAACCGGAAACAAAAAAAGAAATCTTGATTAATGCTTAAACATGATTTGAAGATCCACTGAAGAAACTATGTAAACCAAAATCTCAGGGAAATTAAATGAATAATCACAAAAAATTAGAGGTGATTTCTTTTTGAAAAAAAAAAATACTTTCATCTATTTACTATGTTCCTTTGGCATTCCCTGAGAATTACTACCTACTCCCCCAGGAGCCCAGCCTGGTGGTTCTGTGCATGGGCTTTAGAACCAGAGTTTCTGAGCCCACATCCCCACTTGACCTTGGACGCATTACTGCACCTGTGCCTCTATTCCTTATTGGCAAACGAGCACAAATACTTACACCTTCTGCACTGCATTGTTCTTAAAGTTAAGTTAGTTCATATGTGAACTAAAATAGTACCAGGCACATAGTACGAGCTCAATAAATACGATCAATTATTTTTCACTAAATTGTCTCCCAAGGGCTTGTGTATACCAGGACTGACTAAATATTTGTGCTGAATAAATAAATGATGACATACCCCTTGGATGAACATAGCAGTGCGCCTCCTAAATGCTTGCTAACATCCTACCTCCCAGAGTCCCACAGCCTGGAAAGCAATACATCTCTGTTGACACACGACAGGCTCTGGATGTTCAAGAGAAATGGGAGAAACCAACAAGTGGGCAACTGGAAATTGGCAGCAATCCAAAACCGAAGCTGGTGGCGGGCATTGTCAGTTGACTACCCAGAAGCCCTACCTGCCTCCCCACTGGGGACGAAAGAGCCCCAGTTTACTCAGGGCCCAGTCGAGCTGCAGGGCGAGTCCTGCTGGGGCTAAGCCAGGCACAGCTGTCCCAGCCCCTTTTTATTTTAATTCCTGAAAGAGACAGATCGGTTCCAGGGGGAATGTCTCTGTCAGTACAAGCAGCATATGGAGGCACCGATATATAAACGCATATATGTAAAATTTTATCTAGAAAATCTAGAAGGTATACACATACAAATCAAATCAAATCACACATACAAATCTTCAACAGATACACATGTCAGGCACTGCACTAAATGCTGGAGAAAGACAAGTAAGGCAGACATGTCCCTGCCCCCCACGGACCCTACAATGTGCTAGTTAACAATCATGTAAATAGATACACCATTCATGGTGAGATTAGCACTGTGAAGGAAAGAAACAACACTATAAACGTGTGTAACAGGAACTAATGAGGTCTGGGGCTGGCACAGGAGGAACAGGGAACGGGGTTATACATAACAGCATGTGCAAAGGCCCTGGGGCACCACCGTGGGTTGTGTGTCCAGTGTTTGGGTACGGCCTATGGGTCATGGGCACGATGTCTCAGGTAAAACCGTAATAATGTTTGTAAACTGAAAAAGGAGAGAAAGTCGACGTGGCTGGAGGCAGAGAGCCCACGAGGCAATAACGTGAGAAAAGCTTTGAAGGGGGTGGGCCTTTGGGACCCAGGCTAAGAATATTAGAAATGAAAGGATGATTCCTTTATCCTTAAAGGAACAGAAAGCCTCTGGTGGATCTTACACATATCATATTTCAGCTTTGAAATACATAAAACAAACCACAAAAACCAAAGACAGCCTACAGAGCGAAATGGCTTGAAGAGAAGTCAGAGATCAGGACAGACGGAAGCGACTGCCATGGCCCAGATGAGAGGTGCCTGAAACCTGGATCGGGGGTAAAAGAAACGGTCAAACAGGCGGGAAGTTTAGAAGGTACAATCCTCAGGATTAGCTAATGACGGCGACGGTGAGGGAGAGGAGAGCTTCCGATCTGAAGAAGTGGGAGGAGGGAGGTCCAGCTCAGGAATGCAGGCAGCAGGAGACCTGGTGATTGCGGAGAATCAGGAGTTTGGCTTTGAACTTAGAGTTTCCACAACCTGAGACACCACGAGGAGATGGCAGATGCCTGGCTTCGAGAGGTTTAGATCAGGGAGAGCGCTGGGTAGTTATTAATTAGAGTGGAGATGGCAATTAAAGACTTGGATAAAATTGCTCAGGGGGAGAAGAAAGAGGGAGATGAGAGGAATATGTGAGTGAAAATGCACTCACATTTATAGCCTAAGAAACAGCCTGCTCGTCCCCCTAAGTTGGTATAAAATTTGTCTTCCCCTGGGGGGGGGGGGTTTGTATTTGCAACCCCCTATTATCTACTAGTGTGGTTTCACCTCTATTTATACTGACTGAGAAGTAAAAGATTGCTTTCTTCAGAGAGGAGGACAATAACAATCCCCCACACATTTGTACGAAGAATATGAAACAGGAAACAACAGGCAAGGGAACAAAGGGAGGCTATTAGCTGTAGAGTTGACAGGTTATTAAAAATTGAGGGAGGAGGAGGAAAAATACGAAAATCATCCTCCCTGCTACAGCCTTTAAAGTACGTCTCTGTGTGGCACCCCAGGTGCCATCAATCAGGAAAATGATCTCTTGCAGAGAAGAATACGGCTGGCGTAAATAATTAATGAATAAAGGCAGAAACAGAATATGGAAGCGGGAGGTGCTCTTGGAGGGACTTTCTGCTGGAAAGTTTAAAGCAGCACTAAATGATTTTTTTCTTTGATCATCTTCCCAGCATTGTGTGTGTGTATCCTTTATTTTCCAGGTTAAATTCTGAATATCATGGAAGATTCTTATCTTTTTAAAAAAAATGCTTACTTTTAAGTGCTAATGAAGCCACTGGAGAAAGAATAATAGTATGGAATTTTCTAAGAAAACTAAAAATGGAACTGCCTTTTGACCCAGCAATTGCACTGCTAGGATTATATCCCAAGAACCCTGAAACACCAACCCAAAAGAACCTATGCACCCCAATGTTCATAGCAGCACAATTTACAATAGCCAAGTGTTGGAAGCAACCTAGGTGCCCATCAGTAAATGAATGGATCAAAAAACTATGGCACATATACACAATGGAATTCTATGCGGCAGAAAGAAAGAGGGAGCTCCTACCCTATGCAATAGCATGGATGGAACTGGAAAGCATTATGCTAAGTGAAATAAGCCAGGAGGTAAAAGACAAATACCATATGATCTCACCTTTAACAGGAACCTAAGCAACTAGACAAACAAGCAAGCAAAATATAGCCAAAGACACTGAAACAGAAAACAGGCTGAGAGTAAGCAGAGGGAAGAGGGGAGAGAATTTCAGGGGGAAAGGGAGGGGATTATAGGAACAAGTATAAAGGACGCATGGACAAAAACTAAGGGGGGTGGAAATGGGAGGGAGGGAAAAAAAATAAAGAAAGAATATGATTATACCAAAGTCGTCACTTAACACTTATGGGTCCTCAATAAATTCATTCAGGGAAAAACAATCTAAGAAATTCAACTGCTGGTCCTGGTGAGCACCGAACAACAACAAACGCCGCAGTGACCCACATGCCTTCAGGGTGCTCTCCGATGTTAGAACAACTCAGAAATATTTGTTCCTAGAGACAGTCCAAAGGACTCATGCGACGATATTAAGACTGCTCTCTACATCCCTCAGAAGGGCACATAATAAAGTCCTCACATACAACGAACCATTTATTAACTGGTCTTCTTTCTTTATTTGTATCCCAACATATATTCAAAAGTCAGAGTTATAAGGAAATAAAACCACACTCCAGCCCTGTGTTTGATCGGACAATGAAAAGCGTGCTTTGTATTGGAAGGAATTTCTACTTCCCCGGTGTCAGAATAATTCCATGTCCCTTCTAATTAAAACAGGGATACTCTGGTTTCTCTTCAGGTCATACAGATCTTTTGCCTTTTCTAATTAAACTAGGAAAAAAACCCTGATATGTATTGACATGACAAGCTACATCTGTACAGTTATACATCAAAGTCAGGGATATTTCATTCAAAATTAGACACATGGAAAACCAACGGCAGGAACGGAACTGTTGAGCCTGAGATCGAAAGTCTGCAGTCAATTCCCGCAGTGACTGTTACCCCACTTCCCAATGAGTGAGCTCCCCACTGCTCTTCAAGGTACCTTCCGAGCTGCACTTACAAACTTGCATTACACTTTGTGTCAGCTCATGAAAGCCATTCGCCAGAATAACTAATTTGTGTGTTAATTTTATCATCCGATCCTATTTAATTTATATGCTTCCTCAAAATTCACCAGTACCTTCAGAAACTGCTGTATATGAAATATGAAGAAACAATTACCAGCAAACTTAGGCCCATGTGCTCACTCACTCAACTGGCATCGTAACTACACAGTTAATACGTAACAAAGATGTTAACAGCACAAAAATATCTCTAGTTGCGATGATGAACAATTTAGCTGAGGGCTCGTCTGATGCTGTCATTTTACCTCTTAACCATGAAGTGGGATATATACCTGTATGTCATTCTGCTCTATCAAAAGTCAGAAAGTTCACTTAATCAAAACCTGAAAACACAGGAATACATTTTGTAATGCCTTGAACAAAATTATCCCTGAATCTTCAAGTATACATATTTTACTTTTACGGGGGGAACCCACCTTGGCTCTTCAATTAAGAAAGTCCTAAATTATGAGCATTTTCCCAGATGGACTTGGGTAAATAACTTTTTGAACTCTAGGTGTCTTTAAAAATTAAGTTAATAATAATGATCAGGCAAATATAATAACAGATCTTAGTGTTCCTTTTGCAATGCTGAAATCATGGCATAGAAAGAAACCTTCGAAGCGGGAAGGTGTGAGTCCATCTATATATGACCTCCATACTGGCCCCTACTCCCAAATCCAAAGGACTTCAATACACAATACAGAAATCCAAAGAAGCTCCCTCGTAAGTGACTTTCAGGGTGCGATAGACAGAATGTCACTCACCCCCAAAGACTTTCCTGTCCTAATCCCTGAAACCTGTGACTATGTTACCTTATCTGGCAAAAGAGACTTTACAGATACATTTAAGTTAAGGACCCAAAGTGGGGAGATACCCTGGATTATCCAGGTGGGCGGAATGTAATCACAAAGTACTTAGGGAGGCAGGTAGTCAGAGTCAGGGAAGGAGGGAAGAGCCAGAGGGAGGGGAAGATGGACGGATGGATGATAGAGAGACAGACAGGTAGATGTATTTGTTACAGCGGCAATAGGAAACTAATGTCCAACTTACAGAGTCTGCTCAATTGCATGATGTAAATACTCCTGTAACCAGTGTGAAGCCATGCCGTCAAATGCTGCTCACAACCAGTTAAGTCATTAAGAGCCCACTTCAACACACTACTAGGTATAACTATAAAATGGCACTAACAACATAGACTACCTGCAAAACTCTCACCCAAGACTCTCATGTGATTCTCATAAGGTCATTAATTTATCTTCAGTTTTTACAGTTTCCTTCAGTTGACCCATGTGCTGAGTAGCCAGGACCCCGATGTGGCCCTACGCTGAGCCCCTTTCATACCACGTGCCCTAGAAAGACAGAGGTTCTTCCTGGGAAACCAACTATGCACCACAATTATACAGGTCCTGACCTAACCACACGGGTGCTTGGCCCAATGATAATTCAGTAAACAAACTTTTTCAGACAAAAGTCTTCATTGGCCCGAATGCCACAATTTCTAGTGTCCTGAATGTGGGGACAGTTGAAGAGAGTGTCGCTGAAGCCAGCTCCAGAACAGGCCTCCTGTCTTGAAGGGACAAAAATTCTTAGGGGACCTTACAAAGCAGTTTTTGAGGAAGGACTCCTCAGAGGGCTGCTGAATGGGAGCCTCCACGTCAGTAAGATAAAAACTGTCCAAAGGAGGTTTATGAAGAGAAGACAAAGAACTTCAGCCTCCTCCTTTGGAATGAGGGAAAGAGAAGAACTCAGAATGGCATGTAAAGAACGGGCTTATAAGTTTTTTTAAAAGGGCTGTAGCCAGACGCGCACCCAGCTGATTTTAATCCAGTAAGATGAGGTCCCAGAATTGGTCCTAAGAAATGCCCAGGCAGTGCCTCTGATCTGTGGCTGGGACCAGCGCTTCTCCACCAGGGTGGCTCTGCCTGCCAGGACACACTGGCAATGACTTGAAACATTGTTGGTGGCCACACTGGCAGGAGTATTATTGGCATCTTGTGGGAAGAGGCTAGGGATGCTACTAAACATTCTACAAGGCACAGGGCAGCCCCCACAACAGAGGACTCTGGATCCAAAATGTCAGTAGCGCCACAGGAGAGAGACCTGAACTAGGCCAGGCCGTGAGAGGCTCTACACTTCCCGTCTTATTTCTATTTGTGGCAACAAAATCTCTGACAATTAAGTATGCTGTTGCAATGCATTATTTATTAATGATGACATTTCTGTATAGATCAGAGTATAAATCCTCACACTTTGTTTGTGCCAGGCAATAATTATTATTACACAAATGACAGCCTGTGTCGAAGGAAATTTTAAAAGGTTGCCATTAAATGGCATTAATTGTCGTTCTGTCTGCACCAGTTATATAGGAGTCTCTATAAGAATTATTTTTTCAAATTGCTTCTTTAAATGTAATAAAGTCATCCATAGAAATTCAAATCCTCTTTATAACGATGTTTCTCTCCCAAAGAAATGCCACTTTTCATTTGCCTATTTTGTTATGATGTTTCCTGTACTATTTTCTTCAGAAAAAAATATGTTTAGATTAAGTGAAGAATCTTCTAAGCAAAACTCTTAAAGTACTCAATGAATATTAAAAAAAAAACACATTCTGATTTCAAAGTCTCTTTTTCATTTACATTCTCTTTCTAATGTAAATGTTAATCCCTTTTAAAGTAACTAGGCCCGCATAAATTGCCAATCACAACTAACACACACTTAAATTGAGGAAGAAACACACGCAGAAAAATATCTAATATTCAGTAGACTTTTGTTTCCTAAATTAAAACTTGAAATGATTTTAATTATCCACAACAAAGGCTTACTTGACCAATATAGTTTTTTCTGGAAACTGATGGAAAGATTAAATGAATGGAAAGAAAATCCACTTGGCAAAATCCATGAAGGCAAAACTAACCGGTCTTTTCAGAAAACTTTGAAGAATACTGTGCGGACGGTAACATAAAATCCAGTACAGACTAATTAGGCTTCCCACGGAAGTACATAAATGGAATTGCCAAAGGACTTTATCTAGGCTTTTTTACTTTACATTCAAGATTAAAGAAAATGAAACTTACTACGAGTATCAAGGGAACGAGGACACAGAATTGGCAATTTATTGGTGCGGTCAAGGAATGTGTGGCTGTTCGAGGTGCTGTGTGTAGGAGGGTGGACAGCAAATGGGCTTTCCTCGGGGCTGACTGTTATGAATCCATTGGTATCTGTTCAGATTTCAGAAGGCAGTCATCTATCTGGTTTATACCCAGTCTTGACCTAGACCTTCTTCTGAGGGTAGAGAGAATAGACAGTGGGGCTGACCTGTGCGCACTGCTCCTTGGCGAGTTATGCAACAACTGTAGGCAAGCAAAGCAAAAGAGTTTGAAGATGCAGAAGCCACAAGATGCAGAAGATCAGACCGACAAGCAGAAGTTATCATCGCTGGCCAACATTTCCCATCACTGTGACTGAAGCATTGGGGATCATTTCACTTATATCCTCACGGCAACCCTGTGAGGTAGATACTGTTATTTGACGCTATTTTATAGGTGTGGACACCAACGTTTGAAACGGTTAAACAAACTGTGCGTAGTTACATACGTAATCAGCAGTGGAATTGGGTTTTGGACCTGAACTTAGACATGCTAGAGCCCTCTCTCTTAATCAGTCTGCTAGACCATTTCCATGGTTAGAGTCAGGGTGGTGTAGGAGGTTTGAGCTGTGACATAATAAAAGTGGAGCCCACCTTGTCAGAGTACCTGTGGCTCAAAGGGAAGCTCAGCCTTCCCAGCATGCACCTGATGACACGCCCGTCACAAGCACTGGTCCCGTCAGCCACGCTCAGACACACACAGATCACGTGACTGGCCTTCTGTGGCCCCCGGACACAAAAGGCACACTACAATGTAATGGTCGACAAGTGCTTCATTGTATTCCAAGCAGCTGCTTCCCTTTATGCTTCAGTTACACTAGCATTGGGCTGTGCTCAGGAGCCATTAGGACTCCTATGGGCTTAAAAGTGCCACATGAAATAAATTGATCATATTTGGGCATATGCTCTGAACAGGCAATGGGAAAACCAGCCTCGATATGGACCCACTGAGATCCATTTCTGGGCTTATTCAGTCCTCTTTAGTGCCCTGTCATCAAGTTCCAATGTGGTTCACAATTTACATGCTTACTGAGTCTAACAGGCTATAACAACATTTATTTTGGCTGCTTTTAGTTGATCTGGCAGAGATGCCGACAGCAGCACCCCTATCCCTTGTCCCAAGATGAGGGATCTAGAGTCACGTAATCCACAGAACGCAAGGCAGGGACTCTACCTCGAAGTGTTTGAAAAGTGGGTAAAATCACTGAGCAAAGGCATTCACAAACCAAACAGGCACTGAGTGCAGACAATAAGGTGGCCTGGAGGAGGGAGGGCTTTGTACTTCGTTGCTCTTCGTGGTATTCACAGCAATGAGTGCATTTAACACAGGGCTGAACAAATTCACGTGAGAGCTACAAAGCCACCCTGTTGTCCACAGACAGCCTAAAAAGGCAGAATGTTTGGGAGGTGAAATTCTAAAAAGAGTGACCCAAACCTGGAAATTAAGAATGCATTCCTTTCCAACTGAGGAGTGGTGACAGGCTCTTTATTGAGGTGACTTTCTGTAGAGTCCAGACACAAGGGCTATTCATAGAGCCACCAAGAAAAGCATGGAGCTGCCTAAAAATAATGATGACTCAACACCTAGAGGCTTCGGTGATGTAATGTTGTCAAAGAACACCCTCTCTCCTCACAGGTTGCAGTTTTAAAATAAGCAAGCTCACAGCTCACCTTCTGAGGGAAGCAAAAATTTCACACACTGAAGGAGAAAATTAGGACACATGGGTCACAGGTAGAACGTTCCATCCACGCATCGCCTGTTGCCTTGCCTTGGTTTGGAGGAGAAGTCACTGCCACAGTCAAAGCCACCCTCACCCATCAGGTGGTCCTTTCAAATCAGGTCCTGTGAGACAGGACAACAGTGCTTGTACACAAGAGGCAGGCCTGAAAACTCCTGTTCGCAAGCACCTGCGTGGCAAAGGATGGGTCTGCGTGGAGACTCTTGTACAGGTGCGAGGCACAGCTCAAAACAAAGAACCAAAGCACATCCCAGAGCCTTCTCTCGCCCCTCTCGGGGTGCCCAGTGCCTGTGCTCCTGGAATATGCTGCATCCAGCTCCATCTCTCACTTCACCAGGAAACATTAAGCTTCATGAGGGCTTGCATCTCGCTCAGCTTGGTACTCCCAGTTCCAAGAGCAATAACTGTTAAATAATTGATGACCGGATTGATTGGTTGGTTAATGCAGGACTCTTTCCCCTTGCTAGCACATTCATGAGTCACTGCCCTTCCCTGGGTATGTAGATCCTATATCTCAGGGTATCTTAGGATATATCTTAAGTATATTTTAGGATATAATGTCTCCTAGGGTCACGTTCATTAAAAAGAGAATTCTTGATCAGAAATTAGCCCTCGCCCTGGCTGGTGTAGCTCAGTGGATTGAGTGAGGGCCTGTGAACCAAAGGTTGCGGTTCGATTCCCAGTCAGGGCACATGCTTGGGTTGCAGGCCAGGTCCCAGCAGGGGACACACGGGAGGCAACCATACATTGATGTTTCTCTCCCTCTCTCCTTCCCTTCCCCTCTAAAGATAAATAAAGAAAATCTTTAAAAAAATCTACAAACACAATTTAAAAAAAGAAATTAGCCTTCAAATTCCAGAAGACGCTAGACCATCGCAAGAGATGCTTGGGGACAGGAAGTTGCTGGCACCACAAAGCCAGTCTTCTTGTTTTTAAGGCTTGTTCTGTTCAGCAAGGAACAAAGCAAGAAATAAAAGTTTGAGGGTCGGGCTGGGTGCGTTACAAATTGGTATAATAAAAGAATCTGCACTTCCTCTAACACACACAACCAACCGAGTGTTTCTTTTTCAAGAAAAGCAAACTCCTGGCAGCAATGCCTACATCACGTATTTCTAGAATTCCCAAAAGTCAGTTCCCAAGCTTCCCAAGAAAACCATTCCTGTTATTTTGCAGGTCTTTCTCATCTTGGCATTTCGTATATGTTGTTCTTAAGTAAAAGCGATTTTCCTGGGGTTGGTTACCCACCTGAAGCACCATGTAC